>APFE031582018.1:166522-204458 GCA_000404065.3 Pinus taeda
CAATTGGCCCAACGAAAGGGGGCCCCACCCCCCCTCTTACCCCCCAGTTAACTACGTGGGCTAGTTGTGGAAACAATATAACACAACCCAACACCAGAACTGCATATCCAAGAAGAAGCGGATGGAGACCAAGATTAGAAATTTGGCTGCAAGTGTGTGCGATGCGAAGATAGAAATGGTTAGTTTTTGGTTTGAACTAAACCTTAAAATCACAGAGCTTGAGTTGAAGTCACAGCCTTCAAGCCCACTAGAGGTCATAGAACATTGCAAGGAAACTGTAAAGGATGCAGTCACACCAATAGATACTATGGTAGAAAATTGCACTGCTCTCTTTGAGCATTCTATGGAGGTTGTTATGACCCTGCAGTAGGATCCTAACCTGTAGAGGTTGAACACAGAGGCTCGAGAATTACAGCAACAATACGATGAAGCAAGAGTGACAACACGCACCATCGTCATATTACAACGATAGACTAAGCTAAATGAGGCAAAGCAGCTGCTTGAGTAGGTAGAGGAAGCGCAGAGGAAAGAGGTGGGCCTCAAGGCCAAATTGGGGCCTTGGCTAGATGAAGCCTATATTATCTCTTCCGCCATCAAGGAGAAGGTTGGAAGCCTAAAAA
Organism: Pinus taeda; assembly: GCA_000404065.3. Classification (NCBI taxonomy): domain Eukaryota; kingdom Viridiplantae; phylum Streptophyta; class Pinopsida; order Pinales; family Pinaceae; genus Pinus; species Pinus taeda. Next base: position 167,143 of record APFE031582018.1, read on the forward strand.
ACTGAGCTTCTATTCGATCAAATCATGCAGAGCGTAACAGAGGTAGTAGTGGCATAGGTCAAGCGGGGAGGTCTCCACAGTAATATCTACACACCAGAAGAGTGACTCAGGGGTTGAGTCACGATATTTGTGTTGGAGGCCTGTTGGGACAGGGTCCCCTTTAGTTAGTTTTGGGGCAAAAGCCCAAGTTTTTGTTATGTAAAGTGTAAAGTCTCCACAAGTTGTGGTCATTGAGCGCATAGATAGTAAGTGTCATAAAGGGATTTTACCTTCTTTTATGTAAGTTGTGTCAGCTTATATAGACCTACCCATGGTCCATGGACCATGGGATTGTATAAAGAGGAGAGTCTTAGAGAGTCTAAGGTACATAGTAGTGGATGATGATGAATGTAATGGGTCATTGAAAGTGAACAATGCAGAGTTTTAGAGTAGAAGAGAGGCTCTGCAGCTATGTGCGCAAAGGCCTAGAGTAGAGTCCACAACTGAGTGCGCGAACCCCTGCATCTGAGTGTGCAGGGTAGTCTTGAGTCTGTAAGAAAATATGAAGTATCAATAGAGATTTTATTATGGAAATATTTGTGTTGTTCCCAATTACTTCTGTTATGATTGAATGCATTTACATTATGATGAATACTAGGTTTATGATTTAATATTGTATTGATGTGTGATTCGGCATGGTTTACATTTTCATATGAACGCAAGTATTACTATCGGTTTACACGAAGAATATTTTAATGCATGTTAAAATTATCACACACTTAAGCCAATCTGGATAAATACAAAACTAAGGGTGATTACAAAGGCACGTAAGTGGTTGATTTGCCTTTTTAGGGTCCGCGAAAGATAATCATCGACCTTCGCAAAGGTCTAGAGGCTTATAAGGGGAAGTTATATCAATAAGCCTCAAGGGCTTATTGATCTACATGAAGGAAAGTTTAGGGTATAAAATGACATCATAACCATCTCTAGGTGAAGAAACTTGGTTTCAACATCCCCCCATACTGCTTCGGGTGAGACTTCAGTCCACGCTCGCGGATTGATGCCAAAAGGGCCAGTAGTGTAGGGATTTGTTTGGAAAACTTAACTCTAAACCTAGGTAAAAACCCACTAAGCCAACAAATGCTAAGATCTAGGTATGTCTGAAGTCTGGAATAGTTGTGAAGTTATAAGTTAGTATTTGTAGATCTATATGTTGGTTCACCATGGTGAAGGCACATATACAAGTTGGTTCAACACTACAAAGTTGCGCATGTAGATGAAAATCTTGTTGTTCAAAGATAATTGATCTATCTGATCAGTGCTATTGTTTTACTACTATTTTTCAATAATGTCTTCTTTAGATCTAACAGTAGAACTGATGGATAAGTAGATTGAGTCTAGTTGATCGATTAATTAAGTGAGAAGGGTGAACTTTGCTGCTATCTGTTTAGAACTCTGTAAATTAATAGTAGATCTTCAGAATGTCACTAATTAGTACAATTTGTGATTCAGAGGTTTTATGATTCAGTATCTTTAGAGGTATATGCAGGTTGGGTTAAAGAAGTAGTGTATACATGTAGGCTGGCCTCACTTATGTAATGTATACATTCCAACATATGATTTGTGAGGTTGCAGTTGGTTCTGGTTGTTGATGTAGTGTTCTTGGTTCAGATTTGTGTTCTGGTTATAGTGATCTGACTATTCTAGTTGATTGGTTGAATTTTGATTAAGCATTAGTTAATTGGGTTTTGAATAATGGTTGATTTAGTTATATCAGAGGTTCAATGATTGTTTGATTCTGTTAGAGGTATAGTGATTGTTTGATTCAGTTGTATCAGAAGTTTCCATGATTGGTTGATGTAGAAAGACATGATTGGGTTTCAGTTATATCAAATATTTATGATTGGGTTTCAGTGATTGGTTGTTGAAGTCGTATTTGATGAATGTATTGCATAGGTGACTAATTTTGAGCTTCAATGTTACTGGTGGGTCTAGTATGAAAATTTGATGAAAAATGGCCTACATATTGTGTTGTTGTGTACCAAGAGTATCCAGTCTAAAAATTCATGAAACGTGGTCCCTAGAGGATACTCAGGGTTGGAGCCTTCAATGAAGAAGTTGAAGCTTCCTACCAGTAGTGGTTGGTGATTTGATTAGGGGGTTGGAGCTCTCTTCCGGTACTAGCTAGAGAACAAGTGAATGTAGTAGCCTTTTGTAGGCCGACACCTACATATTGGTAAACATGTGCTCCTTCCCTGGTTTTGACAAAAACCTTCTCAATACTCCCACTGCATATGCAATGTCTGGTCTAGTACAAACCATTGCATACATCAAGCTACTGACTGCACTTGCATATGGAACACAGGACATGTCCTCTTCCTCTTCTTGTGTCTTGGGACACTATTTAGCATATAACCTCACACATATAGGAATAGGAACCTTCATTGGTTTATTATCCTGCATATTAAACCTCTATAGTATTGTCTCGACATACCTACTCTGGTTTAACCAGAGCTTCCTCTTTGCCTGATCCCTTTTAATTTCCATGCCCAAAATATAGTTTGCAGCACCAAGATCTTTCATGTCGAATTTGGAGGACAATTAGGTCTTCAAATCCTGGATAACTTCTTTGTCATTTCCAACCACCAACATATCATCCACATATAAGACCAAATAAATAACACGGTCGACAGTTAATTTAAAATACACATAGTGATCTGCTTTGCTTCTGGTGAAGCCAAGTCCCCATATAAATGTATCAAATTTCTGATACCACATCCGTGGTGACTATTTTAACCCATACAGAGACTTCTTTAACTTGCATACCAGTTCTTTCTTACCCTCCACCGCAAAGCCTTCAAGCTGGTTCATGTATATTTCCTCTTCCAGATCCCCATGAAGAAATGTTTTCTTCACACCCATCTATTCTACCTCAAAATCAAAAGCAGCGACAACAGATAAAAGTAATCTAATAGAAGTTAGCTTGGCAACAGGAGAAAAAATATCACCAAAATCAATTCTCGGCACCTAGGAATAACCTTTTGCTACCAACCAAGCTTTGTATTTCTCCACCTTTCCTTCTACATTTTTCTTCTCCTTGAACACCCATTTGCTGCCAATGGGTTTCCTTCCATCCGTCAACTTGAACAGATCCCAAGCCTCATTTTTGTGCAAAGATGCCATTTCATCAACCATGGCCTCTTTCCAGAGTTTGACATCCTCTAAATCTACTGCTTCCTTCACAGTTCTGGGATCATCACCTATAATAGATAAAGAAAAAATTGAACAGAAAGTAGATGGAATATACCTTTTTGGCTGCCTTCTTTCTCGAACTGATCTTCTCACGCCCAGAGTTTGTGGCTCTTCATCCTCTGATTCCTCCTCTACTATAGAGTCTAATTCTTCCTCCTTAAGCTCAAACTATATCTTCTCAGGTTCCTTTGGTTGGAATTCATGTTTAATAACATCTTTTACCTCTCTAAACACCACATCTCAGCTATACACAACCTTCTGTGTGATTGGGTTCCAAAACTTATAACCCTTTAAGCCATCCTTATACCCAATCAAGATGCACTTTTCAAATTTACTATCCAATTTGGCCCGCTTCTCCTTTGGAACATATGCATCACATCCAAATACCCTTAGATGTGAAAGAGAGGGTTTCTTACCAGACCATACCTCTTTTGAAGTCTTATCCTCCAACACTGATGAAGGTGACCTGTTGACCAAGTAACATGCAGTGTCAACTGCCTCCGCCCAGAATTCTGGTCCTAACCCGGCACCACTAAGCATGCTTCTTTCCCTTTCCATCAATGTCTTGTTCATTCTTTCTGCCATGCTATGCCACACTTCTTACAGAATTCTTCAAATTCCTTGCTTCAAAACTCTCCACCATTATCTATCATCAACACCTTTATCTTCTTCTCTGTCTTATTTTCCATGAGTGCCTTAAATTCTTTAAACCTATCAAAGACTTCAGATTTCTTCTTAAGGAAATATATCCATGTATTCCTTGAGAAGTCATCTATAAATGATACATAGTACACAGAATTACCCAGTGATGGAACCTTCATAGGTCCAAACAAATCACTGTGCACAAGTTCTAATATATGTTTCACCCTCATACTACTAGAGGGGAAAATCACCCGATTATGCTTCCCATATGCACAATTTTCATAGAAATCAAAATCTAGAGAGCTATTACTCATACCTTCTCCCATATCTTTACCATGAAGTATTCAAAGGCCCTTCTCTCCAATATGTCCAAGCCGTTGATGCCACAGCATGGTCTTCTTTCCAGAGACCACTAGATTTTTTACTCCACTATTAGGAACCACATAACTGTTGCACCCATAGTGCTACCTTGCAGCATGTACAGAGTTTCAATTCAAACTCCCTGCATCAATACCAGTGCTCCTCGAACCATCTTACAGGTATCCTTCTCAAAAATTGTTTTTACACCTACATCATCCAGCTTTCTTACAAAAATCATATTTTTGGCCAATGTAGGAATATTTTGAACACCTGGAAGTGTTCTAACCCTTCCACCTTGCAACTTTAACTTTACTTTTCTATGACCAACAATTATAGCCTTCCTATCATCCCCTAAGAAGACATCACCACCATCGTATTTCTCATACTCGCAGAACCACTCTCTATGGGGAGTGAAGTGAAAGGATGCACCTGAGTCAATTAACCATGCCTCATGATCAACATGTGTACTTGAAGAAGCCAAGTACACATCCCCACCTTCATCTAAGGTGGTTTTTGCCTCTACAAAAGGACCATCATGAGATCCCTTTCCTTTATCAGGAGCTTTAGATTTACACTCACTTCTGAAGTTCCCTTCCTTTCCGCATTTCCAGCACACCACCTTTACAGGTTTTCCTGGAGATTTAGATCTCCCTCTAGATTTAGATCTCCCACTCGATGAATTATTTTTGTTTCTATTCTGGGACCATCCTCATACAGATGAGGCATCACCATTCTGGCTCTCCATATTTTTCCGTCTCATCTCCTCCGTCAACAAGGCTGAGACTATTTCATCAAACTGCAAGGCAATTGCATTTCTACCTATTGCAATAACCATACTATCCAACGAATCTGGTAGAGAACACAACAAACTAATGCACTTATGTTCATCTGAAATTTTAATATCAACATATGCTAACTGACTTACTATAATATTAAATGCGTTTATATGCTCTGTCACCAATTCTCCATCTTTCATCCTTAGGTTATACAACTTTTTCCAGAGGAACAATTTATTCACTAGAGACTTAGATTGGTACAAAGTCCCTGACTTCTCCCACAAAGGCTTCATCATAGCTTCCCATGATACATTCATCAATTCTAAATCTGAGACACATAATCGTATTGTTATCTTTGCCTTCTAATCCAACTTCTTCCATTCTTCATTGGACACTCCCATTGGTTTAGTACCTTGATCTACTGCAATCCACTGATCTTTATTCACCAACAGATCCTCCATCTTGATTTTCCACAACTCAAAACTCTGACCATTAAATTTCTCAATCTCTATCTTTCCACCGCCACCATCTTCTTTCACCGCCAGAATCGATCTCGCAGATCTCCCACTGAATAGGGTCTACCACATGCCTAAGAAAAAACCCCTCAGCAACAAAGGTGTCCCCTTGAGGCCAAAAAAACTTCGATACAAAATGTAGGTTTTAACCCCGTACACAAATTACCTGCATATGAATTCTAAAACACATAAAATAAACAATGCAAGAGCATAACACATAAAACACATATACACAGAGATTTTCCCCTGGATCCCAAAATTGGGACTACTGGCTTGATTTTACATTATTTTCCTTTCAATGTTATAATACATATTTATGCATGTCGAAGCATCCAATACCATGGACCGAAAAACCATTGCATCCAATACCATGGACCAAAAACCATTGCATCCAAAAAACATGTGTGAAAATCATGCACAAAACCATAGGTGGGTCCTGCCAACCTAACATATGGTCCAAAACCAAAAATTTTCTGAGGTGCTACCCCAGACCCCATAAAGTGGGTTATGGGTACACCTCACACCCCCTATGACACCCCCCCCCCCCCCACTACACAATTGGCCCAACGAAGGGGGGCTCTGCCCCCCCTCTTACCCCCCGGTTAACTACGTGGGCTAGTTGTGGAAACAATATAACACAACCCAACACCAGAACTACATATCCAAGAAGAAGCGGATGGAGACCAAGATTAGAAAGTTGGCTGCAAGTGTGTGCGATGCGAAGATAGAAATGGCTAGTTTTTGGTTTGAACTAAACCTTAAAATCATAGAGCTTGAGTTGAAGTCACAGCCTTCAAGCCCACTAGAGGTCATAGAACATTGCAAGGCAACTGTAAAGGATGCAGTCACACCAATAGATACTATGGTAGAAAATTGCACCGCTATCTTTGAGCATTCTATGGAGGTTGTTACGACCCTGCAGTAGGATCCTAACCTGTAGAGGTTGAACACAGAGGCCCGAGAATTACAACAACAATACGATGAAGCAAGAGTGACAACACACACCATCGTCATATCACAACGATTTACTAAGCTAAATGAGGCAAAGTAGCTACTTGAGTAGGTAGAGGAAGCGCAAAGGAAAGAGGTGGGCCTCAAGGCCAGATTGGGGCCTTGGCTAGATGAAGCCTATATTATCTCTTCCGCCATGAAGGAGAAGGTTGGAAACCTAAAAAACTGAGCAACTATTCGATCAAATCAAGCAGGCATCCATGCAGAGCGTAACAGAGGTAGCAGTGGCATAGGTCAAGCGGGGAGGGCTCCACAGTAATATCCACACACCAAAAGAGTGACTCAGGGGTTGAGTCACGATATTTGTGTTGGAGGCCTGTTGGGACAGGGTCCCCTTTAGTTAGTTTGGGTGCAAAAGCCCAAGTTTTTGTTATGTAAAGTGTAAAGTCTCCACAAGTTGTGGTCACCTAGCGCATAGATAGTAAGTGTCATAAAGGGATTTTACCTTCTTTTATGTAAGTTGTGTCAGCTTATATAGACCTACCCATGGTCCATGGACCATGGGATTGTATAAAGAGGAGAATCTTAGAGAGTCTAAGGTAGCTAGTAGTGGATGATGATGAATGTAATGGGTCATTGAAAGTGAACAGTGCAGAGTTTTAGAGTAGAAGAGAGGCTCTGCAGCTATGTACGCAAAGGCCTAGAGTAGAGTCCGCAGCTGAGTGCACGGACCCCTGCATCTGAGTGTGCAGGGTAGTCTTGAGTCTGTAAGAAAATATGAAGTATCAATAGAGATATTATTATGGAAATATTTGTGTTGTTTCCAATTACTTCTGTTATGATTGAATGCATTTACATTATGATGAATACTGGGTTTATGATTTAATATTGTATTGATGTGTGATTCGGCATGGTTTACATTTTCATATGAACGCAAGTACTACTATCGGTTTACGCGAAGAATATTGTAATGCATGTTAAAATTATCACACACTTAAGCCGATCTGGATAACTACAGAACTAAGGGTAATTACAGAGGCACGTAAGTGGTTGATTTGCCTTTTTAGGGTCCGTGAAAGATAGTCATCGACCTTTGCAAAGGTCTAGAGGCTTATAAGGGGAAGTTATATCAATAAGCCTCAAGGGCTTATTGATCTACATGAAGGAAAGTTTAGGGTATAAAATGACATCATAACCATCTCTAGGCAAAGAAACTTGGTTTCAACATCCCCCCATACTGCTTCGGGTGAGACTTCAGTCCACGCTCGCGGATTGATGCCAAAAGGGCCAGTAGTGTAGGGATTTGTTTGGAAAACTTAACTCTAAACCTAGGTAAAAACCCACTAAGCCAACAAATGCTAAGATCTAGGTATGTCTGAAGTCTGGAATAGTTGTGAAGTTATAAGTTAGTATTTGTAGATCTATATGTTGGTTCACCATGGTGAAGGCACATATACACGTTGGTTCGACACTACAAAGTTGCGCATGTAGATGAAAATCTTGTTGTTCAAAGATAATTGATCTATCTGATCAGTGCTATTGTTTTACTACTATTTTTCAATAATGTCTTCTTTAGATCTAACAGTAGAACTGATTGCATAAGTAGATTGAGTCTAGTTGATCGATTAATTAAGTGAGAAGGGTGAACTTTGCTGCTATCTGTTTAGAACTCTGTAAATTAATAGTAGATCTTCAGAATGTCACTAATTAGTACAATTTGTGATTCAGAGGTTTTATGATTCAGTATCTTTAGAGGTATATGCAGGTTGGGTTAAAGAAGTAGTGTATACATGTAGGCTGGCCTCACTTATGTAATGTATACATTCCAACATATGATTTGTGAGGTTGCAGTTGGTTCTGGTTGTTGATGTAGTGTTCTAGGTTCAGATTTGTGTTCTGGTTATAGTGATATGACTATTCTAATTGATTGGTTGAATTTTGATTAAGCATCAGTTAATTGGGTTTTGAATAATGGTTGATTTAGTTATATCAGAGGTTCAATGATTGTTTGATTATGTTAGAGGTATAGTGATTGTTTGATTTAGTTGTATCAGAAGTTTCCATGATTGGTTGATGTAGAAAGACATGATTGGGTTTCAGTTATATCAAATATTTATGATTGGGTTTCAGTGATTGGTTGTTGAAGTCGTATTTTATGAATGTATTGCATAGGTGATTAATTTTGAGCTTCAATGTTACTGGTGGGTCTAGTATGAAAATTTGATGAAAAATGGCCTACATATTGTGTTTTTGTGTACCAAGAGTATCCAGTCTAAAAATACATGAAACGTGGTCCCTAGAGGATACTCAGGGTTGGAGCCTTCAATGAAGAAGTTGAAGCGTCCTACTAGTAGTGGTTGGTGATTTGATTAGGGGGTTGGAGCTCTCTTCCGGTACCAGCTAGAGAACGAGTGAATGTAGTAGCCTTCTGTAGGCCGACACCTACATACTGGTAAACATATTAGCCATTACAAGAGCTAGGGGGTTGTAGCTTCCTTCCACTAGAGGCTGGAGAATGAGAGAAGGTTGTAGCCTTCTACATGTGGGTTCCTCTGTACTGGTATGAGTCTACGGTAATAAAAGATTCTAAACAAGTTTTTCTTATATTAAAAAGAAGACAAAGACAATAGCAGCAGGTGGTTTTTCTCCCACATTTGGTTTCCACCTTAAATCTTGTTGTTCATGTGTGTTGCTTATGTGTGATGGTTTATTTTGTTATTGCTACATCTGGTTACTATTTATCTAATGGTTGATAAAGTACTAATGCAATGGCTGAAGACAAACATATGATAGATTAACTAAATTATAATTTCACTGGATATATGCTAGTTGCCTTAAGAATAGTCATGTGCACATGCAAGTTCCTTTTAGTAAAGTTGCTTATAGAAATCTGAATATGAAATGTAGAAAGTTATTGATTTGTAAATACTAATTCACCACCCCCCCCCCTTAGTATTATTCCCAACATACAAGACTTAATTACTACTTCTTTGTCTACCAGCTGTAAATTTTCTTTGAGCTTAATAGCTTGTTATTCATGGTGTTATCCCATTTATTTTATTTATAGCGTAACTTTTCTATTCTCTTCTTGTATTTCATGAACATTGTGTTTAAAATAGGGAACTAAAACTATGTATTTCTCCTACTGTGACCAAATTTTCAAGAATTTATGAGACTTCATTTGATTTTTACAATCATTCTTGAACCCAAATGCAACATCATTGAGTTTTCTAAAGATGGTATGATTTTCAACACATTCAACATGCTCAGGTTCTATCTTTTCCTTTTTAAGCATAGATTCCTCTAGAATAGATTTCTAGGTAGGGTCTGTCATAGCCTATCCCATTTTGGACCTATTCCTTTTGGCTTGAAATATTTGACGAGTTAAGTATTTACTCATAACCTCAAACGATGTGATTTCGATTTTCACACATTTGATTATGTCTCTTGAAATTTTTGTTAGTCACAAGATAGAGAGATATGGCTCAAATTTAGATTTTCCAAATAGAGTGGGATCAGGGCTCTATTCAAAAAAATGAACTTTAGCCCTTTTAACTATATTTTCATTAATAAGAGTTAAGATCGAGTCTCCAAGATTTCGTATGTTCCATTTGATGTAATCAATTGAGATAATCGACTAGGATTTTCAAGCATAGAACTTTCATGAACTGGGAAAACCAGGGATTTTCTTTAATTTCCATGAGAATCCTCCTCGACTTCATTAATCCTCATTGGGATTTTTTTCCCCACAACTTTTTGTATGTTTCACAAAATTATTTCTACAAAGAAATGCTTCCCATAAATCTCCTATTTGGGACAGTCGAAACTCAATCAAAATCCAAATAAAGAAATAATGAAGTAAACTCCTATCAGGATTTTTGAAACCTCTTTGGTACAACTTCAACATTTTAGCAAGACATTTAAATAAGTAATAGGGGATATTTAACTTGTAACCCAAAGAAATCATAAGAAATTGAAAATGATAATACAAAATAAAGGCATAACATCCCTCACAAGTAATATAGCATCTGATAATCAAAACCAAGTCTCACCACTTATTTTTAAACAAGTATAAGAATATATTTGACATCATAGGATGTTTTCTTGGAGATGAGGAACTCATCCCATGGAATGTTCTTGACAAGATGTTTCTTGGAATATCCCTCTCCTTCAATAAACATATGAGTATATTTGTATATGAAAGCTTCATTTACTATAATTTAACATCTCCCACTCTTGCAATCTTACCATTACAGGTTTGTGAAAAATCCTTGATGACCTCAAGATTGTGCACTTGAAAGGTTTGAATAAAGTCCCACTGGCTTGGTTCTTTGAACATGGCCAAATAATCCTCATCGGCTTATATTATATCACTGCCATGGGGTTTGATTCCCATAACTAGGGCCATTAAACAAGATAAGGATGTGCCAACATAGTAAAGACTTCTACGAAAGGCTCAAAACAATGTTTGAATTAGGGTGAAACAATAGTCACATGTAGAATTAGGTTTTTAACATTAACGAATTTTAAATGACACTAAGAGTTGAGTAATAGTAGCATTGATTGGATTAATGGAGTGTATGAACAATAATAAGAAAAAGTTCCCTCAAGATTATTCACTCATAACCATTTCCCAAGTGTTGGATCCACAATGCACCATTAAAACCAATTTTTCCACATAATCATAACAACCTATCAAATATTCATTACAAGCCCTTTCGAACATGAATGTTCCATGGCATGTTATGACTATTAATTGTTAGGTTCAATAACATAGGAGTTGAAAAAAATAAAAAAAATTATAACCCCATAAACCACATTGCATAGACCATTAATCACATAGGTTCAATCCTTTATTTAAAAAGGTTGGTATCATATAAACATGAAATTCACATCCAAAAATACCATATTCCAAGCAATTTAAACCCCATTTGAATTGTTACTAGCCACCTAAGAAAATAAATCAATCCCTAATGTTACTATTAGAGTTATTAATCGTGGTGTCTACATAACATAAAGAATCTGTAAAATAAAATGCATTCAAAATTTTAAGAAAACATAAGGACAAACACCAATTCATATATCATTCATGATAACGTTATGAATTGCAATAAATCCATTTACTTATTAAAACTAAAAATCATAGAAATAAGATATGTGGTTAATGTAAATAATTTTTTTACAATCACTTTCCAAGTCACATACCAACAACGATAAAAATTTAATACTTCTCTCATTTATCAAAAGATTTAACAATTTGAAATAAGGTAAAGTTTATGTTAAAAATAAACAAAGTAATCAAATAACCTAGGAATTTGATATAAACAAAAGCAAGCCCATTTCATTTATAGAAAATGGAAGGGGAGTTGCTCGGAAGCTAACATTTCCTCATTACTTAACTCATGCATGAACCTAACTAATTATAAGAAGGTAAATGGCCCCAATGCATGCACTTAATCTCATATAGAGGATGGAATTCTAACTAAAACCCATAATTAGGAGTAAATCTATCCCCGTCATGACCATAAATTTAATACAATGTAGCAATTGCACCCTATGTTGGGCTTCCTTTAGATTAATGAGACTTGAACTTTTCCTTGGATTCATACCTCACAAATATAATTTCCACTATTACAGAGAAATATGTTTTCATAGAGTGTATGAAAATCTTATCCATTAACCTCTATACAATGAAAGTCCCCATCTAAATTTGGTAAGGAAAAACAAAATGAATTCAAGAAAGGGGGATGTAAACAACATGCTTTTTCAACTAATAGCTATTATCAAAAATTCCTTTGTTGAACCAAGGGTAGACCAACCTTGAAATCATAGATCTGAAGAGTTCAGTGAAGACCATTAGCATAAGATAGTTGCCTTGGATATTGCAATGGTGCCTCTACCCATTTTTCGAAATAGACATTGAGAGGAATCAATTGATTAGGATGTTAGGTTGCAAGTCCAAAAGAGCATTTCTTGGGTGATATTTCATGATTGGAAGGCACACCTAAGAGCTATAGGGTTTGAAAAGAAATTTGGCTAAATAATGTAAAAATATGAGTGTTTTCATGTGGGGTTTCTTACAGAAGCCACATGATGTAATAGATGATGGACATGGTGTTCCCTGGTTCATGGAAATCTAAGTTGTAGTTCCTTATTTTGTGGGAAAAAATCCTTAGTTTGTGAGCAGGAGTGCCTAATTCAATCAAGCATGCATTGTAATTCTTATAATAATTTTCTTGTCATGGCATGAAGTACAAGGAATAGAAAGGATTGAATTAGATGTTTTTGAAGTGGGATCGTTAGAACCATTAAAGGAATGAGACAATGGAATGTCTTAGGTAGTATTTCATGATTTGGTTTAAACATGGACACAAGGGATTAAGAATTATAATACTTGATGCACAAATAGAGTGGATTTCATAATTTGCTTCACTTAGGTAGGTACATGGTGTAAGGAAATGACAAATAACCTCCCACCTATGAAAAGAGGAAGCAATAATCTACAAAGGAATTCTATAGAATAATGAGCCATTCATTCAAACAAATGTATAAGGAGATTTCAGGGGCTTATTCTATGTTTTGGCATAGTGAACAAATTGGATAGTAGTTGCATGTTAGGAAGTAGAGCCCCCCCTTCGTTGCACCGATTGCATAGTGAGGGGAGTTATATGGCATTTGAGGGGTACAAGTAACCCCATTCTATGGGGTCTGGGGAAGTGCCCCATAAAATTTTGGTTTTGGACCCTATCTTAGGTTGGGCGGACCTACCTATGATTTTGTGCATGTTTTTTTCAAATGGTTTTGGACGCGATGGTTTTCAGTCCATGGTTTTGGACGCGATGGTTTTTGGTCCATGGTTTTGGACGCAATGGTTTTTCGGTCCATGGTATTGGATGCTTTGGCATGTATAAATATGTATTGTAACATTGAAAGGAAAATAATGAAAAATCAAGCTGGTAGTCTCGGTTTTGGGATCCAGTCGAAAATCTTTGTGTATATGTGTTTTATGTGTAATGCTCTTGCATTGTTTATTTTATGTGTTTTAGAATTCGTATGCAGGTAATTGTTGTATGGGGTTAAAACCTACATTTGGTATCAGAGTTGTTTTGGCTTCAAGGGGATGCCTTTGTTGCTGAGGGGTTTTGCTCGAGCTTATGGTAGACCCTGTTCAGTGGGAGATATGCGAGATCGATTTTGGTGGTGAAAGAAGATGGCGAGTAGTGGAAAGATAGAGATTGAAAAATTTAATGGTTAGAGTTTTGAGTTGTGGAAACTGAAGATGGAGGATCTATTGGTGGATAAAGATCAATGGATCGTGGTAGATTCGGGTACCAAACCAATGGGAGTGTCTGACGAATAATGGAAGAAGTTGGATCAGAAGGAAAAGAGCGCAATACGATTGTGTGTCTCAGATTCAGTATTGTTAAATGTATTAGGGGAAGCTACGGTGAAGGCTTTGTGGGACAAGTTAGGGACTTTGTACCAATATAAGTCTCTAGTGAATAAACTGTTCCTACGGAAAAAGTTGTATAATCTGAGGATGAAAGATGGAGACTTGGTGATAGATCATCTAAACGCATTTAATACTATGGTAAGTCAGTTAGCATCTATTGATATTAAAATTTCAGATGAATATAAGTGCATTAGTTTGTTGTGTTCTCTACCAGATTCGTGGGATAGTCTAGTTATTGCAATAGGTAGCAATGCAACTGCCTTGTAGTTTGATGAAATAGTCTCATCCTTGCTGAGGGAGGAGATGAGATGGAAAAATATGGCGAGCCAGAATGGTGATGCATTGTCTGTACGAGGACGGTCCCAGAACAGAAACAAAAATAAGTCATCGAGTGGGAGATCTAAATCTAGAGGGAGATCTAAATCTCCAAGAAAACCTGTAAAGGTGGTGTGCTGGAAATGTGGAAAGGAAAGGCACTACAAAAGGGATTGTAAATCTAAAGCTTTCAATAAAAGAAAGGGATCTGATGATGCTCCTTCAGCAGAGGCAAAAACTACTTGAGATGAAGGTGGGGATCTGTACTTAGCTTCTTCAAGTACACATGTATATCATGAGGCATGGTTGATTGACTCAAGTGCATCCTTTCACTTCACTCCCCATAGAGAGTGGTTTTGCGAGTGTGAGAAATAAAATGGTGGTGATGTCTTGTTAGGGGATGATAGGAAGGCTAGAATCATTGGTCACGGAAATGTAAAGTTGAAGTTGCAAGGTGGAAGGGTTAGAACACTTCCAGGTGTTCTGCATATTCCTGCATTGGCCAGAAATCTGATTTCTGTAAGCAAGTTGGATGATGCAGGTGTAAAAACAATGTTCAAGAAGAACACCTACAAGATGGTTTGGGGAGCACTGGTATTGATGTGGGGAGTTCGGATTGGAACTCTGTACAAGCTGCAAGGTAGAATGGTTGTTGATGGGTGCAACCATTCTGTGGTTCCTGAAAGTGGAGCAGAAAATATAGTGGTCTCTAGAGAGAAGACCATGTTGTGGCATCAAAGTCTTGGACATATTGGAGAGAAGGGACTTCAAATACTTCATGGTAAAGGTATGGTAGAAGGTATGAGTAATAGCTCTCTATATTTTGATTTCTGTGAAAATTGTGTATATAGGAAGTAGAATCGGGTGAGTTTCCCCTCTGGTGGTAAGAGGGTGAAACAGATATTAGAGCTTGTGCACACTGATGTGTTTGGACCTGTGAAGGTTCCGTCACTGGGTAAGTCTATGTACTATGTATCATTTATAGATGAATTCTCAAGGAATACATGGATATGTCTCCTCAAGAAGAAATCTGAAGTCTTTGACAGGTTTAAACAATTCAAGGCTCTGGTGGAAAACCAAACAGAGAAGAAGATAAAGGTGTTGAGAACAAATAATGGTGGAGAGTTTTGTAGTAATGAATTTGAAGAATTATATAAGAAGTGTGGTATAGCATGGAAAAAGACTACTCCATATACACCTCAGCGAAATGGAGTTGCAAAAAGAATGAACAAGACGTTGATGGAAAGGGCAAGAAGCATGCTCAGTGGTGCCGGGTTTGGACAAGAATTCTGGGCAAAGGCAGTAGAGACAACACGTTACCTGGTCAAAAAATCACCTTCATCAACGTTGGAGGATAAAACTCCACAAGTGGTATGGACTAGTAAGAAACCATCTCTTTCACATCTGAGGGTATTTGGATGTGATGCATATGTACATGTTCTAAACGAGAAATGAACCAAGTTGGATAGTAAATCTGAAAAGCACATATTTATTGGGTATAAGGATGGTTTAAAGGGTTATAAGCTTTGGAACCCAATAACAAGGAAGGTTGTGTACAACCGAGATATGGTGTTCAGAGAGGTGAAAAAGCCCAACCAAAGGAACCTGAGAAGATAGAGTTTGAGCTAAAGGAGGAAGAATCAGACTCTACAGCAGAGGATGAATTAGAAGATGAAGAGCCACAAACTCCAGGTGTGAGTAGATCAATTCGAGAAAGAAGGTAGCTAGAAAGGCATAGTTCATCTGCTTTCTGTTCAAATTTTCCTTTATCTATTACTAATGATGATCCCAGAACTGTGAAGGAAGTAGTAGATTCAGAGGATGGAAAACTCTACAAGAGGCCATGGTTGATGAAATGGCATATTTGCACAAAAATGAGGCTTGGGATCTGGTGGAGTTACTAGCTAGAAGGAAGCCCATTGGCAGCAAATGGTTGTTCAAGAAGAAGACAAATGTGTAAGGAAAGGTGGAGAAAACCAAAGCTCGATTGGTAGCAAAGGTTATTCCCAGGTGTCGGGAATTGATTTTGGTGATATTTTTTCTCCTAATGCCGAGGTAACTTCTATTAGATTACTTTTATCTGTTGTTACGGCTTTTGATTTTGAGGTAGAACAGATGGATGTGAAGACAACATTTCTTCACAGGGATCTAGAAGAGGAAATCTACATGAAGCAACCTGAAGGCTTTGTGGTGAAGGGTAAGAAATAACTGGTATGCAAGTTAAAGAAAGTCTCTGTATGGGTTAAAATAATCACCAAGGATGTGGTATTAGAAATTTGATACATTTATACGAGGACTTGGCTTCACCAAAAGCAAAGGAGATCACTGTGTGTATTTTAAATTAATTGGTGATCGTGTTATTTATTTGGTCTTGTATGTGGGTGATATGTTGCTAGTTGGAAATGACAAAGAAATTATCCAGGATTTGAAGACCCAATTGTCCTCCAAATTCAACATGAAAGATCTTGGTGCTGCAAACTATATTTTGGGCATGGAAATTAAAAGAGATTGGGCAAAGAGGAAGCTTTGGTTAAACCAAAGGAAGTATGTCGAGAAAATATTGAGAGATTTAATATGCAGGATAGTAAACCGGTTAAGGTTCCTATTCTTGTAGGTGTAAAGTTATCTGCTGAACAGTGTCCTAAGGCACAAGAAGAGGAAGAGGATATGTCCTGTGTTCCATATGCAAGTGCAGTTGGTAGCTTTATGTATGCAATGGTCTGTAGTAGATGAGACATTACACATGTAGTGGGAGTATTTAGAAGGTTTATGTCAAAACCAAGAAAGGAGCATTGGACAAAAATGAAGTCGGTTTTTAGGTATTTTCGTGGAACTAGTTATTATGGTTTTTGCTACCAAGGAAGACTAGAATTGGACAGAGTATTGGATATTCATGGCTTTGTTAATGCAGAATGGGCTAGAGATCTGGATAAGAGAAGATCTACAAATGGGTATGTGTTTAACCTATTTGGAGGTGCAGTTAGTTGGATGAATAAGAAACAATCTATAGTGGCACTATCAACTACAGAGGCAGAATACATGGCAGCCACTCATGCATGCAAGGAAGTAGTTTGGTTGCATAGATTTTTTTCAAGTATGGGGTCAGTACAAGGAGCTATAAGGATAGACTGGGATAGCCAAAGTGAAATTTTCTTGGCAAATAAACTTGCATATCATTCGAAGACAAAGCACATTTATGTTCAGTATCACTTTGTGAGGGATATGATAGAAGACAAAAAGGTGTTGGATATGATAGAAGACAAAAAGGTGTTGCTGGTAAAGGTGGACACTTTGAAGAATACTGTAGATGCATTGACAAAATCTATGAGCTCTGAGAAGTTCTCTTGGTGTAAAGAAACAATGGGTGTTGTAAGGCTGGATATATGACTAAGCTCTCTTGTGGCCCCCTGTGGAAAGAAAGCAACAAGTGGTAGAATGTTGGGTTGTGTTATATTCTTTCCACAACTAGCCCACATAGTTAACTAGGGGATTAGAAGGGGGGCAGAGCTCCCCCTTTGTTGTGTCAATTGCATAGTGAGGGGAGTTACAGGGGGTTTGAGGGGTACAAGTAACCCCATTCTATGGGGTCTGGGAAGCGCCCTGGAAAATTTTGGTTTTGGACCCTATGTTAGGTTGGGTAGACCTATCTATGGTTTTGTGCATGTTTTTCGCACATGGTTTTGGACGCGATGGTTTTCGGTCCATGGTTTTGGATGCGATGGTTTGTGGTCCATGGTTTTGGACACGATGGTGTTTCAGTCCATGGTATTGGATGCTTCAACATGTATAAATATGTATTGTAACATTGAAAGGAAAATAAAGAGAAATCAAGCTAGTAGTCCCGATTTTGGGATCCAGGGGAAAATCTCTATGTATATATGTTTTATGTGTTATGCTCTTGCATTGTTTATTTTATATGTTTTAGAATTCATATGCAGGTAATTTCTATATGGGGTTAAAAACTACATAACTAAGCTACTCATGCTAAAAGGTATTTGACAAACAAATAAATGAATGATAATACCAACACCACAGAGTAGACAATACAACTGCAATTCTATATTAATGTTGGAAGAGTGATTACAACCATCTGTTGCATCAGCCTTCCCTTACCCCTCCAGCTCCTCTCTGTCTCTCTTCTTACTAACTTCTTATGCTTAGATTTGATGTTATGCTTGAAAATCAAGTTATCCTTTCATACGATCTGACCTCTATCACCATAGCCCTAGCTTTGCTTATGTAGCATTCAAGTTAGGGTTTCCAAGTTCCTCCATGATTTTCTTTAGGTAAAAGCAACGATGTTGCCATGTTTTTGAGCTCTTTCCCATTTGTCTCCTTCATTAGGATTAGAAATCCTTCAAATAGGTCAAACTCTAGATGTTTACTTGCTTTTTTGAGTAGATATAGGAGGGAATATAGAGAAATTTATGAGTCAAATCACTCCTTTGACCTATATATTCTCATTAGGATCCACTAACACTATCCTCGAACCAACAAGTAGAGTTAGGAGGGTCAATAACACTCCCTTAGGCTTACAAAGAAGCTTTATAAAGCATTTTGTCAGTGTATAGACAACGTTAGTGTGGAAACAAGGCCTATGATTTTGGCTATTGCTTCAACCATCATGTCTTTCTCCTCTGAGCTGATGAGGAGGTCATTTTGCTGTATAACAGATAGCCATGTTGAAGGGTAATAGTGGTAGAGTTTTGGTATAAATTTGGTTGAAGGAAGAAATATTGGAATAGGAGTGTAGCATTATGGACCTGGAGGCATATAAAATAAAATTGATTTTCAAGAAGACTTGGGTAGTATATTTAGTGATCGCTATGTTACATCATGGATGGTGTAAAAGAGGATTAACAGAAAGAAAGGATGAAAGCCATGATGGTGAGTTGGAAACAACTAATCAAAGATATCAAAGAGAGTTTTTGAGATCACTTCATGAATATGGAAAACAACAATGTCTAGGATGAAGTAGTTTTAGAGGTTGTGAGTTGTGATAGGTCAATCAAAGGCACAACTACAACCGAAGCTTAGGTTTCATATGGGAATGAACAATGTTCAAGATGATGTATGCATCATAGTGAGGAATTGACATAAATTACCTAAGTGAAAAGGCAATAATGTTACGTGTTCCTTTATTTCCATAAATATTTCTCCATAAGTGGTCGTTTGAAGGAAAAGTTAGAGAAATTGTAAGAACTCTATGTGTAGTAGAGTTCAAAGGTAGGGTTGGATGTTTTGGGTTCCTCGATAAAAAAATAGGGAAATTTTGAAATAGAAGGTAAATAACATAATTTACAATGTGAATCCATGGTATGCCTTTTGTTTTTTGAATGTGGTAGTGCATGGGTTGATGGTGGCATCCCTAATGGACATTAGTACACTCCACAAAATTTTGTAAGTGAATGGACTTCATTGTAAGATTGAGAGTATCATGGCCACATTCAAGGTCATAAAATCAACAATGAATCCAACAACATGAGTAGTTATTTCTACACCTTTGAAGGTTGGGAAATGGTTGGTTATTCAAACTTGATGATGGTTCCATTGAATGAACATAATGTCATCCTGGGATGGGATTTTCTCAATCCTTCCAAAGAAATTATCATTCCCTATGAAAACTATGTTATCATATTGGGTAAAACCAATAATTGTGTTGTACTTATAATAATTATATGGAAGTTGAGGAGGGTCCAAAAATTTTTCATTGTAAAGTTTATTGATGAAACTAGTGAGGCCATGAACATACCTTGTGACACCACCTAGCAATAAGGGCTAGTTTTAGGGAAAGGAACATTGAGTTTTTAGGACATTATTGTCAACTTAGAGTGAAAGTTGGTAGAATTAGAGACTTTGATTTAGAAATCCTTAAAAGTGGTAGATTGATGGTATGATTTGGTAAACTAGGGACAAAATGTTGGAGGCAAGACAGAGAATGCACCCAAATTATCTACAGGAATGCATGCAAAATGAACTCAACAAAGTTCAACATATTGATGCCACCTAATATTCCAACAAGGATATTGCAACTCGTAAGGGTCTCACCTTTAATTGTCAACCCGGGGTTTGTACAAACTTAAGAGGGGTTGGAACTATGTGTGTGGTATGCACTTATGTATTTCCTTTTATGACTTAAGTGAAAACACTAATATGAGATATATTTACTAATATATCATAAAAACTACCCTATGCTACAGGAAAAGTCAATAAATTAATGGAAATAAGAAAATCTGTTAACTTTGTAGGAGAAAGATAATTTCTACAGCAACGAGGTTAAAGGATCTACTTTATCTCCTAGCTTCTAAATTTAGTCTTCAGGGTTCAAGGGAAGTTGTAACACATCAAAGAAGATTAACCTTGATTAATTGGATGCAAGTTTAGATGAGTTTCTGATGAAAAAATGAAATTGATATAGAATTCCATGTTTTTCTATATGAGACAGTGAATTGAGCAGGAAAACAAGCTAAGGATGTGGTTTAAAGGAAAAATAAGCTAAGGGGACACTAATAAATGATCAAAAACGATTTTCCATATACTCATATTGATGAGAGAAGGATTTATTTAACAAATATGTGATAGGAGAGTCTCATGTATCTCTACAGAACAAGGATTGTACAATTACAACATATGAAAATGATAAACAACAATTAAAAATCAGCAACCCAAGTGACATTAATCCATGAAAATATATGTTAGATAAGTAATATAACCACTGCTCAAACTACCTTCTGGTACTCAAAGTACAAGAAAAGACTGTAAACAAGCTAACTAATTAACCTTGCATAAAACAATACTCGAGAATGAAAATTGTAGAAATGAATAAGTGCACGAAAGATAATGATATATAAGGGGTCTTGAGCACCTAGGATGGGCCCTAAACAAAATAATATCAGATCCATAAAGGAATAATAGCCTAAGAACCAAAATATTCCTTCCATTAATAATAAAAATGGCTTATACATGAAAAGTTGTAGAACTGAAAAACTCCTAAGCTCTTGCTTCTTGTAACCCAACTACTACTAGCTTCTTTTGACTCCTAAAATGATATTGGATCCCTCTATCTATACAATATTAGTGAGGGGTTACCTCCTTTATAGGAGGACTCATTTCAATCCAAAGCTCCTAAAAAGAAAGATCTTGCTCCTTGAGTGACCTCATGTCTAGAGGGAGGGGTAATTCATGCTTCAAGCTAGCTAAGTTTGATTTTCCTACAGTAGGAGACAAGACCCATAAATTTCTCTCACTATATATCCTTGTTATTTGTGCCAGATATTCTCAATATCCTACATCAAGAGCACCTTAGTCACATAAAGTGTTATAAATATTTATAACCATCCTAAGGACTTGTTTAAGCTAAGAAAACATTGTTAATTGCAAAAGGAAAGGTTTAATATAGCCTTTATGTGCCTAGGGAAGGTTTGATGGGCCTTATGTTTTACCTAATTGGGAGGCCCATCATACCCCCTACTGAATTTCTCATCCTCAAAGAAACAAATTCTTCCTCCTTTCTCTTATTTTACTTATTCATTTCCTTGATGACCTATTTAACATCCCATTCAGTGTTGGATGTGGTTATCCCTATTCGATAAAAAAGTACATTTTTCTCATTGTCATTCCACTCCCTTGACTCTTCCTCTTAAATTTGATGTTCCTAAATTCCTAGAAAGAAACGAGGATTAAATATGAGTCCAATTAATTTGGTCTAAAACTTTTGAATAATTATTTTATATAAAGGCGTTTTTGCTAATGCACCCTACAACTAGTCATGGAAAGGATATTCCATGATCTCCAAGCTATAGGGCATTGTCTATCATCTCTTCCAGTAAGCATATTAACTTTCTTCTCCAAATATTATGAAGGTGTCCTCAAATTGGAGGATGGATTCTAGCTTCCTTTGTTTGTAAACCTTCATCACTTTAGGATCCTACGTTAGGATTACATGGGTAGAAGTGAGGACAAATGGATTAGGTTGCCTTGATCTAATCCAAACTAATTATTTCATCCTAGTGTCCAAGGATACTTTTACTTATTCTACCATGACCTCATCATACCTTCACCATGATGCTAGAGCCATTAGTTTTCTATCTCCCAAATATGGATTTGGGTACCATATGCTCATATTAGGCAACATAAGGTTGGGAATGTGAAGCTTATCAACCTTGTCTTTATCTTATATGTTTCACTGAAGGAAAAAGTAAATGAATTATTTGAAATCCTATAGAGGGAGAGATCTCCTTTGTGCAAGAATTTCAATTTGAAATTAGCATTGCTAATCCTTGAGAAATAAGGGTTAGGTTTGGATAGTTACCTGCAATTGATTACTCTAAATAAAAATGTACCATGGTGCCCAATTTTTTCTCTAATGTTATAACTTGAGTTTCTTTCCCTTGCAACAATATTTGTGTTTGTTTCGATTGAGCTGTTAGTTGCTTTGTTTCTCTTTATAAATAATCCCTTTTGTTGGCTTCATCAAATTTGAGCATTGCCATCTCTTATCTCAACTTTTTCATTTCTTCCTCGACCTTTTCCAACATAAATAACTCCCTTGGATTGTGCAATTTTCTTCCATCTATGTGTCTTGGAATCTTCTTATTCAACTTCAAGGGACATTTTTGGCAATAAATGTATAGGAATTATTTTACCTCCTCAATTCAAGAATAGAAGTAAGTGGATTCTCTAAAATTTGGTTGATTTTTTGTTCTATCAATTTCCTATAGTTAAGAAAAATGTAAAGTATTCAAATAGAAAAGGAGATTACTTGTCAAATTATTACTCCATGAAAACCATCATCTCAAATCATTTTACAATTTGAACCCTTGAAAACAAAAAACTACCTAGCTACTTATTTGTTTAACTCAGAGTATTTAACACACAAAAAATTGTTGATAAATTAGGGGAAATTGAGCACAAAAACTTATGAAAAATGTGAGTATGGAAATCAGACTTATGTTTTCCTTGAGGAGGCCCTTGTTTCTTAACTCATTCAATACTTTTATAAATGTTCTAGGTAAAAATTTTGTGTCTTATAGTTGTTTTCCTATATCTTGTAAAAATGTTTATAGTATACTATAGAAGTTCATAACTGATATTTTGTAAGCACGATAGTTGTATCTTTCTCCTGTAGTGATGGTGTGCCTTGTTGATATTTTTTTAAAACATTGTTACATGCAAAAAACAAAGTGAAAAGCATGGATTTCTATCGATCTAAGTGGAGTGGTTGTTGGTGATTGATGAGAGGAGTCTCAACACGTAATGGGTGAACTAGCCCCCACCTACTCCTTGTCATCCTTCAACTCCATGTTCATTTCAATCAATAGCGACAATGACTTATTTTTCAAATCAACCCTAGGTTTTTTCTTACTCTCCTCTATAGAGGAGGGTGACTTGGAGAAAAAATGAAGTCGTCTGATAGATTTGATTGAGATCCTTGTTAGATTAATTTGGTTATAAAACTCTCTTCTCTCAGCACCTTTTAATGTTTTCTTTTTCATGGGATAATTTCAAAGGGTGAGGCTAGTATATTCATACTTGGTTCCTTACCTACTAATGCTTTTGGATGTGGTTTTAGTGCTTCTACAGTAAATATGGTTCTTTTGCAAGTGATATGGTGTTGTTGTTGTTGAACAGGAAATGTTCTAGTATCCTACAAAATATCTTATAGCTGCTCATGGTGATTTTCTTGAGCTAAGAGATATTTCTAAATTTCCAAATATTCTTTTGGAGATGTGGAAATTCATGTTATGTAGTGAACCTTCTTCAAATGTACTGGAGACTTCAGCATGTAGGGTTTCTGAAGGTTATCATAGGACCATGTAGTCTCATGTAGTATTAATAGAAAATATTAATTCTCATCATTTTTTTCCTCTCAAACACCAAGGACATCTAATAATTTAAGGGAGAGTTAGTGATGGTGATAAAAATGTTTTGAGCATGGTTGTGATGGAAAAGCCAAGGATTTTTTATTGCTATGGAAAAAATGATGAACAATGGAGGAAACACTGAGGAGTGAGGCATGTCAATGGAATGGCTAAGTGTAAAGATGCCTTTGATGATTTTCCTCTACTTGTATGCAACGAAAATCCTTAATCTACAACTTTTCAGCAAAAATTGGGTTTTCCTATAGAATTACAATACTTTCCTTAGTAACTCAGGGAGATGGACATAATTGCATGAAAATGAGTTGAAAATGTTGAGATGATACTATGGATGATGGGTGATCATGGAAATGATGTAGGGGCTCTTTTTGGGCCCTTTGAGAGTGAATGAGATGATGTATTGGTCCAAATGTGTAGGCCAATATATCTAGTCAATTTTGTTGGTTTTTTTTCTATGTGATACCTGCACACAAATCAAGGTAAGATGAAAACATTTTCATCATTTTGTCTTATCCTTTTTTCTTTTCCTTTTTCTTTTATTTTTTCCGTTTTTTTTTTTTTTTTTTGTTAGGCCCACTATTTTCCACATGGAGGTTTTCACCTAGTAGGTCTACCCTAAGTTCCTTAAATGGGGTTCACCTAGGGATATTTATTAATTTTTCTTTTTATTATACTACAGGCTACCTCACAGAGGTTTTCAACTAATGATTCTGCCTCAAGTACCTCGTAGAAGGTTTTCACTTGAGGTTCTTTTCCTCTTTTTTTTCCTTATTTTCCTTTTTATTTTTCCTTCATGCAAACATTAAATGTATTGGGAGCTTTGATGCTCTCAGTCACATTCAGATTATTTCTTATTGAATAAGAAAATTCAACCCCTAGAGAGGGGTTTCTTGCATAATTTCAGTTGATAACTATTTACCAAAAGTGAAATATTCTCTTCATTCATTATTCTGGTCCAGATTGAACCATTATCATAGCATTTTTTAACCAAATAAGGTCCCAACCATTTGGTCTTGAAATTCCCTTTAAAATATTTAAATCTATAGTCATACAAGAAGGCCTAACAACCTTGCTATAAGGATTTGTTCTTAATATGCTTATCATGACATATTTTTCTTTGCAACTAAGCCACTTCAGTTTGAAATAGGGCCTTCATCATGTATTCATAAAGTGCACTTAATTGTTTCTTCATTTCTTCCTATGCTTTGGCGAGATCCAAGTCAAGCTAGGCTTCCATCCTTAGTATGTTGTACTCAAAATCAATATTTAATACAACCTTCTCTACATATACTACCTCATAGGAGTGAACCTAGTAGTTATAATCTAGGTGGTGTTGGAGTCCAGGTGGCCTCAACAAGTCTCTCTACCCAATCCTTCTTGCGGTTTTTGATCACCTTGGTAAGTGTGCTTTATAATTATTTGTTAGTCACCTCTATTTATCCATTTACCCAAAGGTGATATGGAGTATACTTCTAGTGTTAGATGTAATGTTACTTCATTATCTCCTTAATAAGATTGGAGGTCAGCTAGGAGCCTTGGTTTGTAACTAATTCTCTTAGGAACCCAAAACTATAAAATATTTTTCCCTTAAGAATTCAGCCACCTTTTTTCTATTAGCTACTTTTACTACTTTAACCTCAACCCACATAGTCAAGTATTCCATGCACACAATGATGTATCTCTTTTGTCTAAATGAAGGATTGATAGGACCAATGAATTCCATTCCCCACTTCTCAAATGGCTTAAAATTCAATTGAGTATGTAAAGGAATTTCATCCCTATAAGTGGGTTTCCCCATCCTTTGGAATTCATCAAACTATGTTATGTATCTCTAGGCATCTTTGTGAATGGTTGGTCAGTAGTATCCTACTTGTAGGATCATGTATGTTAAACAAAATAGCCCATGCAAGGTCTATCATGACACATTGAGTGGATGTCAAAAGATTTATCCTCTCTCTCACATCTTCTCAAGATTTCATCAAGCCCCAACTTGAAGAGGTTACCCCTAATCCAAGTGTAAGAGGCACTTTTTCTAACAAATTTTATTTTCTCCAATGAGGACAAGTGAGGAGTAAACTAGCTAGCATATAAGAAATTGGATATGTCAGAAAACCATGGAGATAAGAGTGAGATGGAAAAAAATATGGTCATCAAGGAGATCATCATCCACCATTTCTTCATACTCTTTAGACAAGATCAACCATGAAATAAAGTTTTCAACAACATTCTCTTTTATTAGTTTGTCAACATTATTTAGATCAATTTTTTGCGATGACGGTAGCCACATAATTAGTGGTCATTCACATTTGGTTTGTTCATTAAGTACTTGTTCACTACATGGTCAATATGTATAAAGACTTGATATCTATTAATGTAATGCATAATTTTTTTCAAAGAATGTACTAGAATTAAGAGATATTTCTCAATAAATGTATATTTAAGATCATATTTGTACATATTCTTACTAATAAAATAAATGACATAGGGAATTTTACCTTCTAGTTGTCCTAGTTCTACCCCAATCACTTTCTTTCATGCATTTGTATGGGTATGTAATGGAAAATTCCTATTTGGACCTCTAAGGATAGGTGTAGAGTTCCTCTTTTACTTCCTAAAATTCCTTCTGTAATAAAGCTATCCAACAAAAATCTAAACCATTTGTTAGTAAAGAAAATAAAGGAGAAGAAATCCTACTAAAATCTTTGATGAATATTCTATAATATCCAACGAGACCTAAAAAAATTCTAACATATTCTTGTTTTTGAGAAATAAGAATCTTTTCTATAATGGAAATTTTGTTAATAATTCCTTTTTCAGAGAGAAAGTGTGCTAAAAAAACCCTTCATTCATTAAAAACATGTGTTTCTCATGGATTAGGGAGAGGTTCATCTCTTTGCACCTTTACAAAAATTTGCATAATTTGGAGAGATCATGTTGGACATCATCCCCATAAGGTGTAAAAGTTTCCTTGTAGATTTATACTGAGTCTTGCACAAGGTAAGAGAAAATACTCAACACAACCCTCTGGAAGGTAGTTGGGGTATTTCAAAAACCAAATGGAAGAACCCTGTAACCAAGGGTTCCCCGTGGGCATGTGAAGGTAGTCTTATCCTAATCCTCATGGTTGGTATACATATTCTACTTTACCCAATAGATCCATCCAAAAATGAGAACTTTTTTCCTTCAAGGACATCCAAAACTTGGTCAATAAAGAGCAAGGGAAAATGGTCCTTTCTGGTGGCTTTGTTAATTTCTATGTAATGAACATAGATTCTCCCTTTTCCATTCTTTTTAGGGAAAATAACTAAGGAAGACACCCATTCACTATCTAATATTGGATAGATTAATCCTACTTCAAACAATTTCTGTAATTTGTCCTTGAAAATGTCTCTTAATGCAAGGCTCGTTTGCCTTTGTGGTTGGAAAATAGGTTTATGGCCTTACTTGATGCATATATGATGAGTTCATACAAAATTATGGACTCCCTTCATTTCTTTATGGTCCCATGTAAATGCATCAACATTTTGTCTAAAAATGGTGAGTAGTTTGTCCTCTTGTTCATTAGAAAGAAAGGGGTTGATTTTCAAATTTTTGGAAGGGTTAATATTTGTGGTTTTCACATTATTTTGCTCACAACCTGCAATTATCATATTTTACCATGAATTGTCTTGAGAGCCACTAGGTTGTCCTATAGATTCATTTTTCAAGTCATAAACATTCATGGAAGCAAGGTATTCATTTTGCAAAAAATTGTCAATCAAATTACCTTCATCAAATTGTCTACTTTAAATGACAGTTTCTAATGTACATATAGTATAGGGTGATGATATATAAAGGTATTATTATTATTATTATTATTCTACCCAAATAGGAAAATCATGCTCAATTAGGGGTTAAGAAGGTGTATATAGTACAAGTTATTTGTTAGATTTACCATTAGTGATAGTCATATCTCTAGCCCTATAGATGATGTATGAATTAGTAGTGGCCAACCAAGGTCTTCCTAAGATAAGATGGTCTCCATTAATCTTGGTTTTAGGAAGAATGACAAGGAAATATATGGGACACTCCTATTAATCAATGGATACCATAACATTCTCGATAACATCTTCAGGTGCTATTGTTGATCTAATATAAAGTTGTAGCATTGTGGTGGTCTACCTTAGTGACACTTGGAGATTGAGTTTAGAAATAGTCTCCTTAGTCATGAAATTTATTTAATCTCCCAAGTAAATGAGAGTGTTAGGAAACACAATATCATTGATGTGAACATCTAATAATGGGCTCCTAGGATCTAAGTACTTGGGGATGATGACTCTCTCAAGCATAACATCAACTAGCTTCCCTATGGAATTGATACTAGGAGCATCTCGTTTCCTCCTCCCTATCCTTCTAAGACATTCCTATTTAATGAAACTATTTTATATGGGAACATCCTTGATGAGAGAAATTGTCACATCTACTTTTAAATTCTATTGTAATTTCAACTTCTTTTGCTGTGTGTGCTTTGTGAGTGGCCAACTTTTCAAGATAGGGAGGATTAATGACTTGAGGTGTGGGATATTCCTTCTATTCTTCTACATTTTCTATTGGAGAGGGTGGTAAAGCATCCATAAATACCTTCCAAAACCAAATTTTGATCTCTTGAATTCTGGAACCTAAGTTAGATAGGAAACTTCTCCACTATAGAGTAGTTGAAGCAGCTTATTGTTAGAATTTGGGTTTGGTTGGGCGGGAATTTGAGGTTGTTTGGGATGATTATTTTTGGGTAATGTTTTTGGGGGAGGAAGAGGCATTAAGGTAGGTGGTTGGGTTTCCTAAGGCCTCCATCTATAAGATTGATTAATCTATTAAGGAGGTTTGTGTGGATATGGTTGAAAAGGAGGAACGACATTGTGCAGAGGATAAGATCATGGAGTGGGAATAGACCACGGTGACGTTTTAGGAGGAAACCAAGGTTGAAAATCTGCACTATAATTTGTATTGAAAGAAGATGGGTATTTCATACCTTTTTGATACTTCCTAGGGCCGTATTTCCTCTTTTTATTAATAAAGTAGAGTTGTTCCATGCTCGTTTCTGCTCCTTGGAATACAATTCTCAAACCTAGAAAATATTGACATTTTTCAATGGAGTTATTTTCTTTACATATAGAATATATTGCTATGACATCTAAAGGAAATTATTTCCTATGATATCTTTTAGTGCATTTGGGGAAATATATCTAATTATCTTTCTACTTCTTTTTTCTATTGATCTATAATGTATCCATTTTCATGGAAAATTTGTGTAAATCTAAATTTTTAGGTCCTCTACAATACCTCCTATTGCATTCTCAGTAATTATAGAGGAAGAGGGACTTACTAAACCTTAATTTGTTCTACCAACTTTTCTAGTAGCTCTAGAATGCATTTTTAATATCATTTTGATGTCATGATAACTTAGTTAATAAATTTCTCCATTGGCTACAAGGTTGAGTTTTTTCACCACTTGTTCTTTGACTCCTTGTAGTAAGACTAAGTTCAAGGAATATGGATCTAGAGTGTAGTTGTGTGCTCTTTTGTAACTCAACTGAAATATTTCCTCAAAATATTTTAGAGATTCATCTACTCCTTGAGACATTTTGAATAGCTCATCTATAGTGCCTTTGCAATAATCCTAGTATTTGGTATTTAAATCTTACTACATCTACTCCAATGAAGTAATGTTTTCCTTTTCTAGGCTATTAAACCAATGAATGGTTGCATCATTAAGAGTGGAAGGGAATATTTTGAGCCTCTGATCATCTATTGTGTAATCATAATTTTTTCAAACTATAGAAAACTCAAACATAAAGGTGTCAGGATCTTCAGTAGTTAGTCTACAGAAGTGTGGAAGGACAAATGGGTTGATTTTCTTCATGTTGGATTCTCCATATATTTCTCTAATAGGAAATATACACACTTTAGGTTTCTTATTTTCAGCCATGTTATTGCAGGACTTTTAATCTTTTTCTCCTTTTGAAAGCTCCTCAAAGATCCTTTCTTACTTACCTAGGAAGGCCTCAATATCCCTTATGGACTGGGTAGGAGGCTATAGTCTAAAAGGTAAGGTTGAATGCTTGTGGAAGTGGGGTTTCTTTATAAAAACTTTTCTGTGATATCCCTAACTATTTTAGGCATAAATAAAGAAATGTTCTCTTCTATTTTTTCAAAAACAATTGAATGATAAATGCTAATGAAATGCAATTTTCTATTTGAAGAATTCCTAATGCATATTTTTTTTTTTTCTTTACAAAAAGTGAAATGAGTGAAAGAGTAAATCAACTAGGTAAGAAATGGCAAAAATTCACACTTCCCCGACAATGACGACATAAAGTGATGACCCTAAGTATTATAGCAAGGACACTATAACTCCCAAGGGTATCAACTTTAATTATCAACTCAAGGTTCATACAAAATTAAGAGGTGTTAGCACTATGTGTGCAATATGTACTTACCTTTTTCCTTTGTTGACTTAAATAAAAAAAAATGAGATGAGATCTACTTACTGAGAAACCAAATTATTCCCATGTTGCATGATTAATTCAAGTAATGGAAGGTAATAAGAAAATCTATGTTATTTGCATGAAAAGGAAATAGCCCATATTGAGCATGAAGAAATAAAATAATATATATTATAGTGTATGGATAAAGAAAATTCACAATTGAAATAAAGCATGTAAACATCAAACCCTAATTTTGTAGGAAAAAGACAATTTCTACAACAAGTAGGTCAAAGCATCTACTTGGTCTCTTGGATTCTAAATTTCATTTTCAGGGTTCCAAGGATCTTATAAAACATCAAAGAATATTAATCATGAGATGAATGCAAGTTTAGATGAGTTTTGAATGCAAAATGTAAACTACTACAAGAGTCCTTGTTTTGCTATAGGGGGTAGTACATTGAATAGGAAAGTTTGCTAAGGATGAAATTTGAAGGAAGATTGAGATAAGGGGAAGCTAAGAAATGATAAGAATGCATGTCCATGTAATCATCTCAAAGAAAGAAGGATTTATTCAGAAAATAGGTGATAGTAGTATCTCTATTAGCTCTGCAAAATCAGGACTGTATGATTACATCACACAAAAATGATAAAAAAATAATTAAAAATCAACAACCCAGGTGAGCTTAATGCATGAAAATATATTTAGATAAGTAAGATAACCACTACCAAAACTACCATCTATTTATCAAAGTATTGTGCAAGAAAATACTATAAAGAAGCAAGCTAATTAACCTTCCACAAAAAAATACTCATGAATGAGAATTATATAAATGAAGTTCTTGAAAGATAATAATATAAAAAGGGTCTTGAGCACCTAGAGTAGGCCATAATCCAAGGAATCTCAAATACTTGAATGAAAAATAATCTAGGAACCAAAGATATCTTTCATTAATTAGAAAAATTGCTTGAACATGAAAAGTTGCAAAACTAAAAAAATCATGAGCTCTTGCTTCTTCTAATTTGACTACTACTAGATTCGTATGACTCATAGTGAGGTATTCAAGCACTCTATTTATACAACATGAGTGAGGGGAATCCTCCTTGAGAGGAGGACTGGTTTCCATCCAAAACTCCTAAAAAGTGATATCATGGTCCCTAAGTGACCTCATAGCTACAAGGAGGAGTAATCAGTGCTTCAATCAAATTGATTTTGATCTTCCTAGAGTAGGAGACGAATCATATAAATTATATAACAAGATATCCTCATCATGTATTTCAAATCTCTTCAATATCTTTCATCATAAGCACACTAGGCACATATAATATGGTAAGCCTTTATAACCTTACTAAGAACTTATTTAAGCTAAGAAAACATTGTTAAGTGAAAAAAGGATATGTTTAATACAACATTTAAGTGGATAGGGAAGGTTACATGGGCCTTATCTTTTACCTAATTGGGAGGCCAATCACCTATGACACTACAAATGGTGCCTAAAGAAGGAAATTTAGATGGATGTCAGGTTTTTAATGATAGATGACCTATGTTATGGGACTACATAATGCATGGATACACTAATTTAATATAACCTTCAGTTGTAAGGAATTAGAACAATTGAATGAAAGCTTAGTCAATCATATCCCATGACAGGCATAGTTTAACACTATGAAAATAAGAAAGTTAAGGGAAAAGTTGTTTGTTATTTTAAATAGAATACAAGATTTAGAAATCATCATCTTAGAGGTCATTGAGAAGGCTCAATCACCCATTAAAAAAAAGTGTAGAGCAAGTATCTTAAGAGATGAGCTAAAAAAAGACAAAAGAAGACAAAGGTGACTGAGAAACATTTGGCAATTGTCGAATAAAAACATGATTTAGCATATTTTAGTGTTGTAGGTCACCTTACTATTGGGCAGCAGATCCCCTGCGTAATGGTTTCGAGGCTTAAAGCCCACAATTTGGGGTAATAGTATGGTAAAAGTTCCACAAAGTGCACGGAGCAAGAATTGTAATGAGTCAAGTCAAAGGGTTGTCCACCCAAAAATAATGTAAGATAATAAAAAGCGAGTCAGCCTGCCCATGGTCTCCGAACCATGGAAATGTATAAATAGAGTAGGGCTATAGGTTTAGAAGTTAGTTTTTGGTAATTCTTGATCAGATATAAAGTTTAATGGGTTGTTCGCTCTAAGTCTGTAAGTCTGTGTTGTGGTCGGTAGTAGTTAGTGTAGGATCTGTAGCTGTGTGCACAGGGTGGAATTGGATTGTACTGAAACAAAAGATTAATAAAGATAAGTATTTCTAAATTATTGTGAAACTGGTCATATATCTGTATGTTTATTCTTATGTTATGGTGTTATGCATATCTTTAATATTTATAGTTGTGCGCACTGGTTATAACTATTGAATGCATGGTTAAGACTCTAAGAATTAGATTAGATCTATAATAACCGCAATAATAATAAGGAATCAAGGAAGTGCCTCATCACAGAGCTATGTGAGGACCAGACAGCTGTGCCTTGTAGCACAAGTATGCAGATCGGTTCGCAACCTCTGCAGGCCTCATGAAGACATCCCTGGGGTGCAGAAACCTAGTTCTAGCACCCTCCCATACTACCTCAGGTGAGACTTCAGTCCGCACTCCACGAATTGTTGCCGAAAGGGCCAGTAATGTGGGATTTGTTTGGCTAAAACACTTATGAACCTAGGTCAAGCCCCAATAAGCCAACAAATGGTTTTGTTTCTGGTACCAAGATCTGCCTAAGGGATGTCTGATGTCAAAGTGCAAGAACCCTACAAAGAAGGAAATTGAAGATTGGATGGATTAGAAGCTTCACGAGTTCGTGGTACAAGAAAATAAAACCCCATAGATATCTGAAAAGAGGTGGCTAGATCGCTACATATGTACAGAAATCCACATGATCTTCTTCGTGTCTTTCTCTTCAAAACAGTATGAGTGGAATGACATGGATTAGAAAGGCCTACAAAGGTATCGAAGGGTTAGGAAATAGTCCTTTAATTTCACCTTCGTGAGCAGGCAATGAAGAGTGCACTTGGGCTTCTCCAAGGAGTGCGGTCAGTTTGATAAAGAAACGCATATCGCAGTTACCATCCCAACGTATGCCACCACCCACATCACCTCATTCACCTCCATCCTCACCCACACCAACTCCACCTAACCAGTAGTTTAGCATGGTGAGTGCAATCAAGCTGCCTGTATTCAGAGGAGTAGGAAATGAAGACCCAGATTAGTTTTGGTTCATAGTAAGAGTAGTATCGGAAGCACAAGGGGTTACGGATGATAACATCAAGAAGGCCACTTTGGTAAGTGTGTTGTAGGATCACACATTGACATGGTATATGAAGCACACGAATGATCACCCGAATACCGAAATAGCAGAGATCTAGATTTCATTGAATAGAGAATTTATTCGGCCGAAATCCGAAACAAAGTCGATCATCAGGTTCAAGGAGATCACGATGATTCCAGGCAAAACCCCTTGGGATCTAGATCAGAGGCTAAAAAGTATGATCCACAAGGCTAATATGACACTGACAGATGTGCAGCACCCTGCGTTGTTTGTGGCATCTTTGACACCACCCCTGAGGATGGCACTGTCACAATACAAGCTTTAAACCCAAGCAGACACCTTGGAAACGATGATGAGGTTGCACGAAACACTGATATAGGACCCGAGGTTGGGAGTCCAACAAATCCACATGCAACTACAAACCCTATTCCTAGAGATGCAAAGTTTGAAGCAGGATAGGGCGCCCTAGTTGGAGGTGCGTGAAGAAGTGTGGTGTATAAAATGTAAAGGCTGGGTCACGAAAAGGATCACTATCCTGTATTCACGAACTATTTGGTGAGAGGAGGACCGATGCCATTGAGGCTAGAAGCACAAGCAGGGTCGTGTGTGGCACCTGCACTCTGGTGCGTGATTTGTTAGGTGGGAGGAAAGCATGCAATGGACAATTGTCACTTGTTGTAGAAGTATACCTAGACTCCGCAGCAACTATTCTGTAATTTCTGTAGATCAGTGGGTCATGATGAGTGGTCATGTTGGAGCTATGAGCTAATGATGGATAGAACCCCAGCTTATCGAATGTAGACAGAAATTCGAGGCCCTGATCCAGCTGCAACAATCATGTAGGGGGGGATTTCAAGGGAGAGGTCGAGGACGAGGAGGAATGGGACCCAGACGAGGGCACAGACAGTTAATCTACTATAATTGCGAAGGACCCAGGCACTACATGCATGAATTTACAAATCCAACTAGAATATATTGTCCATATTGCTATTAGTTTGATCATGAAGCAGTAGATTTTCCAACGTTGATTGCACAGATGCACGAAAAAGGGGTACTACAGCCTACTCCAACTCAAAATATCCAAATGATGAGATTTGAACCATGCGAAGAGGACCCCAACATGAATATGGCGCTTAGAAGATGTGAGACTACAGGGGATGATAAGGGAAAGAAACTTGAGGATGATACATGGGTTTGCAAGGCCCCTACGAGGGAAGCTAAGCTTGACTCAAAACGTGTAATAGGAACGGTTATGGAAGCTAAGAAGAGATTCAATGAGGCCTCTACTTTAGTTAGTAAGGATCAACCAGAGCAGGGAATGGATCTATCTATGCTTACTACCTTTCTAAAGACATGCATGAAGCTGCTATGAGACAATAAGGCAGCTAAAGGACTTAAAGAGATGATCACTAGATGCGCTGGATCAGGGGAACAATGCGTAGTTCGAAAGATGGGGAAACATGCTTTACAAAGTAGGAGGGAAATGCGGTTGACGAAGTAAATTAGCGAATATGAGATGGATGAAGTAGTCCTCGACCTAGATTCAGATGTAAACATGTTACCAAAGCAAACTTGGGAATGCATGGGCAGGCTTGCATTACTGTGGTATCCTATTCAATTGTGGATGGCGAACCATCAAAAGCTTGTACCAATGGGAAGATTGCAAGGCATAATAGTGGATATCGAAGGTGCAAGCATGCAGACTAATTTTCAGGTAATAGATATTGTAGATGATAGCAACCCTTAACCCACATTGTTAGGGATAGACTAGACCAAGGATATGAATGGAGTCATCAACTTGAAGAAGTGGAAAATGATTTTTGTGAAAACGTCCTTACGTGCAGTAGCTTCGCTTGATCCAGCTGAAGGGGCATGCTACACTGAACATGTGCGCAAGGAGGATAGCGACGATGAGCTGGATTGCATCTATCGGATAATGGTGCAAGATCAAGATTGTGTGAACCTGACTGAAGATGGAAGAATCTCGTGGGAGCATGGTAGTTCATGCACTTCGGATTCAGACGAATAAATAGAATGTTGGCAAAGCCGATTACATGAAGTAACAAAGTTGAATTGTAATATGATGGTTAGGTCACCGCGATGCGTGACGACCGAAGCAAGGGAACTATCAATAATGGGGGCTCAATGAATGTGGAGGAATTTGTAGACCACTATGAAATTGTAATACTAGAACAAAAGTAGCACGGTGTGAAAAATGGGGCACTCACACGACAACCGCATAAGGGTGGAGTGCGCATCAAAAGGCTAGGTGGAACTAGCGCGAATGTAGAAGGTGGGTGTGTGTATGCTTTGGAGGTCCCCAGCATCGACCATGATCAGGACAGCAAGGATGAAGCAGTTTGAGCACCTACCTATGGCAAGGGATGCAGACATATGTTGTGCAACCACTGTCCCAACTAAGAATCAAAAATCCAAACCCGATGTGGCAGCAAGAAAGACAATGCATTCTGCCAACCATTCACAATGGAGCATTTGGAAAAACATGTAGGATCCTGAATAGAATTCGCCAGATAAACAAACCAATTAGAATCTACACATACCAAAGGTTCGATGGGCCTATGGGACCATAAGCAAAAAGAGGTGTGTAGAGATGACCCTATCAGTGATCAGATAAGAAGAAACTAAGGAGATGAAGAGAAGTCCCCCTACCACAGCCCCAGCAGCTCAGACTGGATGTAGGGACCTGGGTAAGGGAATACAACAGTTACAAAAATCCATTCGGTGAGGGAGTTTGAAACTTCAGAACTCAATGAAGAATGGGCATGGCTAAGGAGGAAAAGCGTAATATTGGGCGAAGGAATCGACAAACTAGAAACTGGAGTCGCATAATCGGGCTATGCGAAACATAGTATAATGAGACCAGGCATGTCCAGCCCCACTACTATAGAAACAGTTGCGACCGTGCTATCATGGGTACGACCGCACATTACCAAAGAGGGGCGTTTCTAGGAAAATTAGTGTCTTGTCGAACAACTAACCCTCTAAGTTTGGTAGCTAACCTATAAACAACAGTTTAAAGCAATTCAATGATCTTTCCTATGAGTGATAGATAAGCGAAGGATTGTAGAGGACCAACCTAGAACTTTTGCTTGATCCTCGCTTGATCTCCCTCTCCTTTGGTTGATCCTGTAACTCCTCCCCATACTTAACACACTTGGAGAGTACCTACAAAGCTACAGCAACAAAGAGCTGTCAAAGAATCGTGATCTATCACTACATAAACATTATAGAATCAGAGATATAATGAACATATGAAAGCATTTACAATTAACGCAATCAATTGGGAAAAATCTCGAAGAACTTTACGTTGGATGTGGAGCATGATTGTTCAGAGGTCTTTGTTTCAGCCAGATGTCTACCCCAGGAAGTTTGTACACTGCTCCATGCGGGGGGGTGCGGGGGGG
>APFE031582019.1:2340-94336 GCA_000404065.3 Pinus taeda
CCCTCAAATAGCTCTGATACCATGTAGGAATTTACAGGGTAAGTTCCTCAGAAAGAACACCAAAAGGACACCGCTCACAACATGATCTCAAATCAATACACCAGTATTTTTGACGTGGTTAAAACCCTCAGAGAGGGAAACATTCCACGGCCTGCGCCAACGTGGCTACTACAGGCAATTTATTAATAAAAGAATGAAAATTTACATAAGCTTTCTCTCATGCATGGTGAACCTACAAATGACCCTCCATGCGCTTTAAATAGAATTCATGGACCAATCGGGTGTCAAGCCATGGATCAAGTGTCGGTAATACCGAGGAGAGAATGAACCGTCGGATCACTACATATCGTGACCGTCGGATTGTAAGTTACAAATGTACATAGTAAAGAAACACACTTTACCTAACTCTATAGTAGACCAAGTTATACTTAACTATTCCTATGTGTCGGAATATCCTAACACCTTCTTTCAGGGGAATCTTGGGCTGAATGATGTTCACATAATATGCCTTGAGATCCTCATAGGACCAAGCAAAAACATCAATGTACTTCTTGAAAAGCCTAATATACCTTTCTTTATAATTAAATGGAACTCCCTTAAACAATTTGACTAACTTGGGCTCCTTCTGGGTTCCAATGTTGTAATCTTGGATTTGTTCATCCTGTGAAACTTTCTCTAAACTAACAACTACATCATTAGAATTAAAAAGTATTTCAAGAGGGACAAGTTCTCTTGGAAAAATATTATCTTTCAATTGAATGATTTTCTGATTAGCTATAGAATTTTTAAAATCACTTACTTCTGTACCTTCTGTTACTTCATCCCCATCTTGATCAATTCCAGTGCCTTGAAAGTCTTCAATCATTGTCAAGAATTCCTTAATCTGTTGATCATCATCAAAACCTACCAGTGCTTTATGTTATCTAGAATAGACGGTCTGTGCTTCATTTCGGCCTCATATCTCAATCTTGGATTTATAGGAGGCCTAAAGGTACTGGCTGCCACAGCCAAGGAGTCTGCTAACCTGTTTCCATCTCTTGGAATGAACTATATGTTGAAAGCCTCAAAGAAATTCTCGACTAAATCCCAAACTTCATTTCTATATGCTCTAAGCCTAGGGTGTTTTGTTTGACAGTGATTTTTTATCTGCTTTATAATCAATCCTGAATCTCCAAAAACAGAAATAGACTGAACCCCATTTGTTTTGTTGTTTGAAGAGAAATGATTAAGGATTCATATTCTGCCACATTCTTAGTTGCTTCAAACTCTAATTTAAAATAAAATGGGATCATGTTACCTCTAGGTGTAATTAATAGAAAAATAGCACCTGTTCCTTCCTTAGAGTAGGCACCATCAAAGAAACACTTCCATACCCCTTCTGTTTGCAGCTCTGTATTTACACATGATGAAGTGAGCTACCTCTAATTATCTTCAGCCAATTCTGCATTGTCATGCAGCATGAAAGAAGAAAAGTCATCTTTTTCTGGGCTATACACACGTGAATTACTTGCTCTGTTCTTTGTAATTGTTTTAAAAAACCTTGTTTCTATGTACAACCTTCTCTACTCTCCACCAAAAACTGGTATGATAACGTAAGTAAAATCCAACTTCAACACTCCCCCCAATTTAGCCCCCCATGACCTAGATAACATCATTCCAAACCTAGAATGCATATCTGCTACTACTACATCCATTAGTAAGCTTCTGGCTTGGATCTGGGCTAATGACACCACCATATCCTTAATGACACCGAGACACTTGACTTTATTTGAATCAAAAGAATATAGGTCTCTGTAAGGTTCAGTAACTTGTAAATTCAACTATTTCATTGCTAATAGTGGCATAAGGTTGTGTGAAGCTCCAGAATCAAGCATACAATTATGCAACATGAAGTCATAAATCAATAAAGAAATGTAGAAAGGGGGTGTTGAAGAATCTACCTCCTCCACATGTGGGCCAAAAACAACTACTGGTTTATCTTCTTGTAGATTCAAAGTGTCATTTACATTCACATTTTGGGACAAGTTGATAAACTCAACAATCTCCCTTTTATAAACTGGTGTCTTGACCAACTCTGTGAGAGGTACCTGAATCTTATTTTTTTCCAATTCTTTAGTGAGACTAAATGCATGGACCTATTTGGTTTTTTTTTCTCCACTTTTCCTCATAACTGGAATTTCTTCTGGAATGGAAAACAATTTTTTCTAAAGGAATTTTATCAGTTTTATCCCGGGAAGACTCACCTTGATGCATCTGAGTTTTGCTATTTGTACTCTGCTATTGCTTTCCTTTATTCAACTATTTTGCAAGCTGTGCTTGCTGTGGAGTCGCCTTTTGTAAGGGAGCAATAACTTGTTGCTCACCTTCATTTTATTGAACTCTAGATCTTTTTCTTGATCTCAAGTCATATTTCTTATGCAATTCTGCCTGCATAAAATCAGTAAATTGCTTCCAGTACTCATCAAATTCATTTTCATCATAAGTGGCATCTATTTCAGTATATTCTTCTCCTTCAACACCTAGTTCATCTTCATCTCCTGCATACAATGTGGAAATATGATCATCATGATCTTTAGAATTCTCTTCTGATACTTCAGCAAGATCTGCCTCTAAGTAAAGTGGTGCTTGAACTTGATCTTTGTCTTTTCTTTCCTTCTGCAAAATATGCAAAGGTTGTCTTCTATATTGGGGATTAAAGTTTATGTTTTGCTGTACTTGCCTTTGAGAATTTTTACTCTCCAATTCCAATTTAATCAATTTGCTAGGAAAATTTTTAATCACCTTGTTCATATCCTCTAATGTTTGACTTTGAGAGGATTCCTCTTTG
Source organism: Pinus taeda (assembly GCA_000404065.3). Classification (NCBI taxonomy): domain Eukaryota; kingdom Viridiplantae; phylum Streptophyta; class Pinopsida; order Pinales; family Pinaceae; genus Pinus; species Pinus taeda. Next base: position 5,168 of record APFE031582019.1, read on the forward strand.
GCCTTTCCCTTATCTTAGGTAGGTTGTGCCTCTAGTGCTTTGCCTGTAGCCACTAGATTTGCTTCTGTTTCTATAGCGTCAGTTTGAATCCGGTAAAGGGTTGTCTCCAACAATTTCCATGTCTTGGACAATTTCTTTCTCATCAGACATAATAACAAGGAACTCCCAGATGCTCCTGATAATTTCAATGATTTCATCCCATAGAATCTCCCTGGCTTGAATTAAGGACATATTTCCCTTCATTTTCTCCTTCAGTCTTTTAATTTCCTCTTCAGCCCTTAGAAGATCTTCTTTGTACTTCTTTGCATTTTCCTTTTCCATTCTTGCCTCTTCTTTGCTCATATTCAATAGCTTACAGGTTGTTTCCAATTCCTTTTGTGCTTTCTTCACATCATGCTCAGCCATTTTTAAATCTATTTCCAATTGTAATACCCGTGCTATTGGATCCTCTATATTAGCTGACATTACTATTGTACAGACATGAGTATCTACCTGTTGTTGTAGCTTATCCAAAGATTATTTAAGTAAAGAAAATTCTCCAATTTTCTACAATACATCATGTAACAACTTCTCCTTTTCATTTTCAACTTCAGCTATCCCTACAACAATTGGAGCTCACCTGTAGGAAGATTCAATTCTTCTTTAAAACCCCAATCTCTGACTTAGCATATTGCAACAATTTTTGTATTGCAAGATGATCATCGGGGTTGACACCTATTTTACAATAATCTTCTTTAATTCATCTACCTGTGCATTCAGAGCCCTGGAGTTGGCTTTCTCCAACTTTAATTGTTGAATTACTTTATTTAAAATTTTCTCTACTTTAATAGAAGTTGCATTTGTTTTATGTAAATAATTAACAATCAATTGCCTAGTTTGCATGTGAAAATTGATCTTGTCAAGCATTGGAAGCTTATGAGTATCAACAATCAAATTAACAGTTTTGAAATTACTAGTGGACCCAATTGACATTTCATTAGGATAAGAGAAAACAATTTTAAGTTGACTTTTCTCCAAAGCCATAGCAGATAACAATCTGGTTTGCTCAGGAACAACTAGAGACTCAGCTTGAGCCTCCATATTTAGCTTCACTTTTTGGTTTCTCTTAGCTATTTGAGAAAACATACTTTGAATCAAAGGAACCTAATCATGAACAGGTTCTCTGGAGGATGGAGAAGCTGGTGCACCCTCTGTTTCTCCCAATTGGATTACTAAACCAGTTTGTGTTGAAGACATTGCATCTAGAAGTTTAGTCCTTTTTGCTACTTTTGATTCTTCTTCATCCAAATCAATAACATCTTCTCTAGCCCTCTTGATACCTTTTTCTAAAATACTAGGGGTTTCCATCTCTGTCCCATGGGTGTTTTGTAAACCTCCATTTTCCATGTTCTTTGTTTCTGGTGTACTCTCATGCATAAAGGCTGAATATCCATTCTCTAACCTCCTCTTTGAAATAATTTGATGAGGGCCATAAGCCCACTCAACCACCTATAAAAGACACATGTCATTCAATGATTTCTCAACCTCTTGAGCAGCTTGTCTGGTGTTCACAATGAAGGGTCCTACTGCTCTGGAAAATTTAAAGAAATAGCCTTTCTTCATGGGAACAAAATGAACCTGATCCACATTCAAGCTCTGTCTAATAAATTCAAGAGAAAAGATCCTCATTGGCACAAATTTCAGTAACCTATATGGTTTGATAGAGGCCTAATCTCTTCATGTTCTTCAAATATGAACCAGTCCCCACACCTCACATCTTTACTCAATTGAAGGAATTATTGAGCTTTAGGAAGAAATGTTGGGGGAAAGCTTCCATTCAAGATCTTGTAGGCCACTGGAAGGAATAAAGAAGTGAATTCAAACAAGACACCATCTCCTGGATCACCCCTTATCAGGTTTCTCCATAATACCACTGTTTGCTTATTTTTATTTATGTCAACAATATTTAGTTCCAAACCTGTAAAATATTCAGCATATTATTACAAAAAGAAATAAGTAATAACTGAAGGAAACTTGAAGGACCTAGTAAGAGGTAGAGTAATGAATTTAGTATTGATAGTGTCTACCTAAAATGTTGGAATATCTAGTACTGCTTCTGGTTTCATCATTAAAGAGAAAAATGCCAGCACTACTTTATCAACCTACTTGGAGTCTTCCTTCCCCAGAATCTTAGAAATTACTTCCAAGACTGGTCTTATATCTACTGCAAAGATGTCTAAAGAGAACATATTTCCATCTAGAGAGAATTGTCCAGATTTAGAAGCTAGGAATGAGGTAGCATAAGAAAACTCTTGGGATGACAGGTTATCATAATATGAGACCAAAGACTCTTCAATAAAGGTGGTGTAAGTTTCAGATACAGGTTAAATCAAAGCTTGGTGAATTAATCGAGAGGTTACTTGGAAAACACTCTCCCTAGACTGATTCATTACAAAAAACTTCATGGGGTACATTGTTGAGGCTAACCACTGAATGAATTCAGGGAACAAGTGAGTCTTTGGGACAAACACTGCTAAAACACCTAACCTAACCATTTCCATGAATATAGGGGACTTTTTATGGTTCAGAGTGACTCCTTGATATAGTGAAAGGTGCTTAATTGTGCAGAGGGTATCAGAAATATCATGTTGAACGTCCATTAATGGGGTATGAATGACTGAGGAAGAACTTACTTGTTTGGCCATGGCGTCTGTGGATGACAGTTGCTGACTCGGAATGCTGACTTGGAGGTGAGGCTGCTCCGTACTGAAAGCAAATGACTAATGCAATGAGGTTTTTTACTTTTCTTCTATATATGGTAAGCAAAACGGAGGGAAACCTGAAATTAATGTAACAAATTAATGGAGTGGAAGATGAGGTGACAGGGTACAGTGAGTGAGGTGGATGGTAATGAATGGGAGTGACAGATGGTGTGGAGGAGGTGAGGTGGAGTGAAATGGTGTGGGTGGCCCGCTGCGAGGGTAGGGAGTGTACGGGAGGTTCATCAGGCTTGAACCCCCGCAGCGATGACAGGCCGTAGATCTTGGTCAACTGTGTTGATGTCATGGTCAACTATGGGTGTTAAGCCTGAATTATAATTCATGCTCATTATTCTGCCGCAGAGCGCTTTGCCTGCCTCCTGAGCTGTCATTTGATCACACTTCATAGAACCGCTCGAGTTTTAGCAGATGGATCGGGCCCACTTTTTATTGCCTTGAATGCCACTGATAGCATAAATCAAATCACTACTTCGGACTTTCAAATTCTCTTTTGATTTTTCAAAAATTTAGACATAATATTTGATTTTTTAATTTTTGTGATAATATTAAAAAATTCAAATGACAATGGATGCTAAAACAGATCTAACCAGGGAGGAGAAAACCTAGATATTACTCCATTCTGGGTTAAGCACAATAGGGAGTAGGAGAAATTAGGGCCGCAAAAGAAGTCCAAGGCCAGCAAAACATCCCTCAACCTAATCACCTTAACAGAGGGTGATTTGAACGACATTGGTGATGCGGTGAGGGATGCGTCCGTGGAACTGTTGCATCAGTTCGAGCAACAACAACACTAGGCCTTGGGTGCCATTCAAATGGGTCTGCGCAAGCTATAGATCCAGGCGTCACATGTATAGACTAGTGTGGGGCAAATTAGCGTAGTGTCAACTAGTTTGGCGCTTGGAACGTTGGAGGCAGATGAAATGGTGTGCATGCTAGATCCTCGGGCCATAGTGTTGTTGAATGGAGCGCTGATAGGGCCACTATCAGTGCCCTCAAGAGGGTTGGCCTAAATTTGGCCACGCTTCCAAGTGAAGCCCTTCACACCTTGCAAGATGGTGTGATCGCAAAACTTTGGGCATGAGAATAGTGCACTCTAAATGTTATCAGTGAGCAAAAGGTGAACAATGCTCAGTTGGCTGCACAGAAGAATTCTTCCATTAATCTTCTAAAGGTCACCACGGAAAAGAATGAGCACATGACCAAGTTGGTGGCTGAGGCATGCAGGATTGTGCCAAAGCTAGATATTCCTGAAGATGCGTCAGTGGATGTGAGAATTCAGAAGCTCACTACCGGAGTGCGTGAAGTGAGAATAGAGTTGGCTAAGGTTCAGTTTGAACTGAACCTTAAAACTACAGAGCTCGAGTTGAGGGCCTAACCTTCAACTCCACCAGAGGTTAAAGAGCAACGTGTGGACACTGTCAAAGATGTAGTAGTAACTATAGATGCCTCCGTGAAGGAGTGCACTGTGCTCTTCAAGTAGTCACCAACCTACAAGAGGATCCCACTATGCAGAGGTTAGAAACAAAGGCGTAGGAGCTACAATAGAGATATGATGAGGTTAAAGTGACGGTGCACACTGTCGCCATTACACAAAGGTTAGCAAAGCTACAGAAAGCAAAGGCGTTGAAAGAACAGGTGGATGTAGCTCAGCGCAAGGAGACCGTACTCAAGGCCAGATTGGGGCCTTGGCTAGAGGAGGCCTGTGTACTCACTGCCTCCATTGAAGGGAAATTGGCCACTCTATAAGTGACACAGTAGAAAATATAGGAAGACATAGCAGAGCTAGCAACGGAGCAGCTGGTTGAGCAGGTTAAGTAGGAAGTAACACGGTGCAGCACCAAAGTTGCAGTGGTATAGGTGGAGCTGAGAGTTCTTCGAGACAAGATCTCCATGCTAGCAGAGTAACTCGAGGGTGAGTCACTAGATTTGTGTTGGGGGCATGTTGGGAATAGGTCCCTTGGGGTCAATTTTGGGGTTAAAAGCCCAAGTTTTGGGGCTAAAATCCCAAGTTTTGTCTAAAGAATATAAACTCTCCATATTTTGTGGTCGTGGAGCGCAAAGACGTAAACAGCCAAAAAGGGTTTCCACCCTTAGTTTGGAAAGTTTGTTTCAACTTGATGAGATCCACCCTTGGTCTGTGGACCATGGGATTGTATAAAAAGGGAGTCTTAGAAGAGTCTAAGGAAGTTCATAAGTTTTTGGTAGATTTCTGAGTAAGTTGATAGGTCTGTGAGAGCTAAGAGTGAAGAGTCTTAGCGTAGGAAGAGGCTCTGCAGCTGAGTACGCAGAGGCCTAAGGTAGAAGTCTGCAGCTGAGTGTGCGGACCCCTGCAGCTGTGTGCGAAGGGTAGTCAGAGTCTATACTTGAAATCTAGATTATCAATAAAGAGAAGTATTCTGGAAGTACCTGTGTATTTTACTTCTGTTAATTGTATGCAATTATGTTATGTTGAATACTGGGTTTATGTTTTAATACTACTCTAATTCACGAATATATATGTTTCTCTTTGTTATATGAATGCAAGAAAGAATATCTATTTACGCATGATAATTATAATTAGTTGTTAAGACAGTATGAAACTAAGAGAATCTGAGTAAATATAGAAGTAAGAGTAATTACAGAGGCACGTAAGTGCCTGATCTATCTGTTTGAGGTCCACGAAGGACGATCGAAGACTTTCGCGGAGGCTTCAAGGACGAATACGAGAAATAATTTGATAAGCCCTAAAGGGCTTATTGGTCTGTATGAAGGAAGGGTTAAGGCATATAACCGACATCACAACCATCTCAGGGTGTGGAAACTTGGTTCTAGCATCCCCCCATACTACTTCGGGTGAGACTTCAGTCCATGCTCCACGGATTGATGCCAAAAGGGCCAGTAGTGTAGGGATTTTCTTGGCTGCTTAATGTTGAACCTGGGTCAGGGCCCACCAAGCCAACAACAAGCATGTGAGAATGACTGGATGTTTTTGGATGATTTCATGCCTATAGCATGAGAGTGATTGGTGGTTAAGTTGTCAAAAATCTCAGTGGGACCTAGGGGCAAGCTGCTTGAAGAGTTGGCATGGTTCCCAGGGGTCATTAAGTTGATGTTGAATGTTTGTATGGTGTGTTTCCGTCGGTTCCACTTCCTTAACGTGACTTAGGAGGTTGAATCATATCATAGTGGCCTCTCATCCACATGTTTACCCTGGCTGGCTAGTTGCTTGGGTAGATGTGGGAGGAGGGTGTTACAGAGTTGTATCAAAGCATGGTTCACCACTCGAACTGGATGGGCTATGTGTTGGTCATGCATGCATGTCAGTTTCATGTGTGTATCTCACACTTACATTTCATGTGCTTGTTGCATTTGCATGATGTTGTTCATGATTGTAGTGATGTCATCACGTGAAACTTGAGGTTGTTATTGTAGAATGCATCGTCGTGAGTGTATGACTGGTTACATGTTGACTTATGTTACTTACATGTATCAATGTAGTATGCTTAATTACATTCTTACATTTTTGGTTTCATTCTTGTATGCTTTGTTGCATGTATCATTTTTGTAGGTTTGGTTTCAAGTACCATTCATTCATGCTTGATCATACATGCTTATGCATTGTGTAGTTGATTACATATTTCTTATGCATGTTCATGTTTTCATGTGGTCAAGTGTACAATGATGTAGTGATTATTTCCATTCATGAGGTCGTGATGTGTGTTGTTGTTAAGGTCATGCATTGATGATTGGACCCTAGCTAGATGTTGGGACGGGGTCTCCTCGGTGAATTTTCGCCATAAAAACAAGGGGAACTAACTTGATCATAGACCCCAATTAGGCCTGCTTTCGTTTGGAATGGCTAGTTCCAACGGGTTTTAAGGGACCCTGTGAACTGTAATAGGCGTTGAAAGATTGCTTCTAGGGAGAAGACTTCAATTAAATCAACAAAGTAAATAGCGAACCACTATGTATTCAATCCTATCTACACTACCTCTAACTCCTCTAATCTAGTCCTAATTATCATAATCTATCTTTCAGGAGTTAAACATCATATATAAATCCCGAGTCCCAATGAATAAATTATTGGTCCACATAAGAACAAGGCTGTATTAAATCCTAATCGCAATGCAATTACTTATACAGGAATATACATTCCTTTCCATACAAATAACACTTGCAACTGATGTTTAACAAAGTCTGGAATCAACAACCTTTCATGAATTATCAATGTTATTGAATTACTTTCAAATAACCAGGAATAACCATGAACATCTATTTATCAATGTGCACAAAGAAAATCATATTTGTCCTTATACAAAAAAAAACACACTGATTCTAAACATATCAGAGAAAAGGGAAACAAATTTGAAACAACAGGTTCCTTCTTCAACCAAAATAGTCCTCTTTATTCACAATAAATCAAGGTTGTTTTCTCCAAACAAAAAGCCTTGGTCTCTTATCCCGAGGGAATATTTATGCAATTGGAAATGACTGCCAGTCTTCCTTTTTTCCTTTTTGCCTCCCCTCTGTCCTCTTTCATTATACAGATCAGAATATATAGATGAAGACAATCGGTGTCACTACTGACACATGAAGGGCGTTTCCTATCATTGGAGCGCTTCATTTCCTAAGGAAATGAATGGTTATTGATTAGAGGGGATGACTGTATGTCATCTCTTCATGATGAACTATGGGTTAGTTTAGCTTTCGAAATACATCGGCAACACTTGGAAATATGACCGCCAACGCCTAAAGCCCAATCTTCAAATAAACATATCCGCATGGATAAACTCTTCGGATCCACTCCTGCATCTTTTATTTGGAGTCATACTTGAAGCTTATGCATCCATTCTTCGGCCTCGCTTGCCTTCTCTCGGTCCTCACCTACAAAGTAGCCAACATCACTCACACTTATACAGACATGATAAAAATGCTTAAAAAACACAAATCTTGCCTTCATGAGGAATTTATAACATCTAGAGAAACAATCGTGAAAGAATTGGCCCCTAGTCTTTAATCTACACATTGATTTAGTCTCGTAGGAAAAAATCTGATTTACATTGAAAAGCCTTGCAAAACACAGAGCTTAATCCAAAACCCGAACTTGAAAAACTATAGGGGGGAACCCATACCCTATCGATTCCGCCATATCACATCACATCGTTCCATGTGCTTGGGCTTAAAGCTATGCCAATTGTGCCTTTCGGTTGGCCAGACCCAACATGCATATATGTTGTGATTCATAATTCCTTCGGGTCCGCCGCATAGGGCTTCCCTTTGTAAAGCCTGGACTCCAGCGTATTATCGCAAATACAAGGGAAAACATGGAAAAACCTGTGGCCGACCGTAAGGACAGACTTCAAATGTTATGTAATCGGGCATATAATCATCGTCGGGTTTGGCTATCACCCCTCCGCTAACTGCATAACCCCTAGGCTCTACCGATTGCGACAAGCGATCAGGGTAGGCGGACCCGAAATATATCTGTATATATATATTATATATATATATATAATATATATATATTATATATATATATATATATATATATTATATATTATAATATATATATATATATATATATATGACACTTAATAGTCCTGGCGGGTTCGAATATATGGGAAAACCCTGTGTCTGGCCATAAGGCCAGATCTGAAATGTTATGTGCTCTGGTCTATAATTATCATCGGGTCCGGGTGGTAGCGATATGTATTATATAAAAACCCCGAACCCTGATGATTGCGATATGCGATGGGGAAGCGGACCCAAAACCCACATATGTATTATGCTTGATAAAGTCGTCGGGTCCGATTATCACATTGGCCTTATGTATGGGTTTCGGACTGGAAATGTATATGAAACATGGTTAATAACGCCATCGGGTCTGGAGTATAGTGGCACGCCTTATATATAAAAGCCCGAGACCCCGCCGATAGCGGTATGCGAAGGGGCTTCGGACCCAAAATATATGCATTTGGGTTAATAAAACTATTGGGTCTGGAAGCCATGCATGCGTTTTGTTTTAGTGTTGATTGCGGTTAAGCAGAAAAAGGGTAAGTTGGGCATTTTTTGAGTATTTCTTTTATAAAGAGTTACAATGGAGATGAGGTGTGATAGGGGGTTTTGGAGGGTTAGGAAGGGTTACGATGGAGGAAATGAATGGAGGGTTGGGAAGGGCTAGAAATGAATCATATGGAATATTTTTAAGGAGGGGGGCTCAACCATTAGGAATTGAAGGTTTGACTCGGTAACAAGCTAAAGTCTTTAAGCTAAAACAGATCATTCGGAGAGGTGAAAATCAACTTTTAGGGGACCCATTCAAAATTGCTGCCAGGGCAAGTTTTGATAGGGTGGTGGTTGTGGCCACAACAAATGGCGAACCACTGGGTGAACCAATTATCTCTGTTTCCAAATAAACCTTGGACCAATAGAACATCATGGTGTTAGGATAAACTTGAAATGAAGACTATATAGATGGAAAAGCATGGGTTCCACTTCAACATTAATTGCTTAGGTGGGATAGAGACAAATATCTTCTACTTATTGATAGGATTTTGACAGGCATTCTCCAATGACAGTGTTATGGGGTTTATTGACCTTCCTTTACCTATTTTCCACTTTCAAAAATCCTTTCAGGGCCATGACTGGTTTGTCCATACCTATTTAGGTGTGTACCTCAACTCTTTATTGCTCATCAAGCTTGATGTGGATATGTTTATCTGCACTTTATATAAGAATTTCAGTACTATATTTTCATATGATTGAATGGGGCGCAGTCATGGATCATGCCATATTTTTAAACCGCTTAAGCAAGGTTGGGCTTGCTATGTCAATCGGTACTATGAGCCTAGCAACAGTCCCTACTCTAACCCGCTTCCCAAACAACATATCCTTCTAGATTGGCACAAGGACTTAACATTTCATTTTCTTTTAAATAAGTTCTTCCAGTTTTAGGCACAAGGACTAGAGGACAATTGGATTTGCCGCAGGGTATATGACAATGAGCTTAGCCCATGAAAGGAGGTTTACTTGTAGATAACATGTATTGGAAAATTTAGTGTTGTGGATGGGGACCAATGGAGAATGACTGTAAACCTTACAGGAAATTGTAGGCTAGGTCTGAGTGGGATTTACTTAAAATGCAGCGTTCCTCCATGCCAGTCCAGTTGTAGTTACACATTTTTTGTTTTATAAAGATTCCCCTACATGCTCCAGATATCCAAGTTATCAATAGATCTCACCTAGTTCCCAACAGATGCCAATGAGTGGCTTCAGTTTGAATTCCATCGCTGATTTACAAGTTCCCATGGGCTCATTGAAAATTTGTTTGATTTGCAAGGTAATGATGGATTTAGAATCAGTAGACTTGCTAGTAGGTTAATGAGGAAAGTAAAGGCTGATGGTGATGTATGAGTGAAGTCTGAAAAGGTAGGAACGAGACTAAAGGACCGAAGTCAGTTGGCTGAAAAGGACTGTAATTCAAAACAGAAGGAAAATGAACTTTACAGAAAAACGAGAAAGGAAAAGGTGGAAATGTGATTAAACTAACAACAAAATAAAATAAATCCTAACCTACTCAGGAAGTAACCACCATGTGGTGACTACTGGAAGTATCTTTTGAGATGTTGGCCATTAACAGGGAGTTTTTCAGTTTCTCCCTGTAAAGTTTTCAATCTGTAAGTTACCTGACCAATTTTTTCTACAACTTGGAATAGGTCCAGCCATAAGTGTTGGAATTTTGTGTGTTTACCTTTTGGCTCACTCAGCTTGTCCCATTTCAGGACTAGCTCCCCTATTTGGAAATCTTTATCTACTGCCAGATGACGATCAAACCATATTTTCACAATCATTTGGTGACTTCTAAATTTATTTCTGGCTTTATCGCCCAATTCTTCCAACCTCATCAGTTGGTTGATCCTCTCTTGAAGCAAGGCTGAAGGGGTTCCTCTTGAAGTTTGGGAGAGCTGTCGAGAGGGGAGGGTAACGTTGGGAGGTAGGATCGCTTCCTGTCCATAGACAAGGAAGTATGGGGAGTTTCCTAAGGCCACTTTTGGGGTGACCCTATCGGCCCAAAGGGCATTTGTTAGAGCGTTCTGCCACTTCCTCTGGTTGTCAGTGACAAACTTATGGATTATGCGTATGAGGTTAATATTTGAGGACGCTGCAACTCCATTTCCCTGGGGGTAATAGTTTGTTGCATACCTTATGTGGATTTATTTATCAATAGCAAATTTAGCCAATTTTAATGATGAAAAGTAAGAAGCATTATCAAATATGAGAGCGTCAGGGATGCCATACCTGTTGATGATGAATTTCTCAATGAATGATATTACCTCATCTTCATTTACCTTCCGAAGTGGAATGGCTTCGGTCCATTTGGTGAAGTAGTCGGTTGCTTTGAGTATGTACTTATGTTGTTGTGAAGAGTTTGGAATGATGTCGCCTATGACATCTAGGCCCCATTGATGGAACGGGTGATAAACCATAACAGGCCTGAGGGGAACGACTATCTTTCTTTGTCATCCTGCAGTAGTTTGACATTACTTGCATTTCCGGGCGTAAGCGTGTGAGTCTCTAAACACTGTGGGCCAATAATATCTGGCTCTTAATATTTTGTGAGCAGTGGTCTCTCCGCCGTAGTGACCACCTACTGGGCCATCATGAATTTCTTTCAAGACATGGTCGACATCATCCTTTTCCAAAAATCTCAGCCAGATTCCATCATAATTTTTTATGTATAATATGTTATTAGCCAAATGATACTTATTAGATTTCAATCTGAGTGCTCTCCTTTGTGATGCATCCATGTGTTCAGGACACGATCCTCGTATTATATAGAAGCATATGCCGTAGTACCACGACTCGGGATCCAAAAAGGCTTCCGACATTTCTTGCTCATACATCAACGCTCCATTAATCCATAGGGGCTCCTCCATGAATTCCATTTGTGCATATTGCATGCTCTACATTTTTGGTTCTTCAGACACCCCTTCTTTATCCGCCAAGGCTTCTGCTACTAGCCTGCAAAGTCGCTGCCCTCAAACTATCTGTGTTGGCTTAATCTCAAGGTCAAACTCTTGAAGGACAGTTATCTAATTCCCTCTTCGTTCACCCATTTCCTTCTGCACAAAGAGGGCTCTTACAACAGGATGGGGAACGATTACTTTGGTCCTAACCTTTAGTAAATAAGGGCGGAAATGTTTTACGGCCTTGAAAACCACAAAGCCCTATTTCTCCACATGTGGGTAGTTGAATTCTGCCCCTTGGATATTAGAGCTCATATAAGAAATAGGGACTTTGTTGCCTTCATTATTTTTCTGAGTGAGTATTGCGGCATATGAAGCATCAGAAGCAAAAGTGTACAAGAAGAATTCCTTGCCGAAATTGGGGCTGACCAATGCAAGAGCTTCAGCGATGGCTTCCTTGATTCATTGAAATGCTTTCTTGGCTTCATCGCTCCATTTATACACAACGTCTTTCTTCATCATAAACTGCATGGGGTGCACTATTTCCACAAAACCTGAGACAAATTTTCTAACGAAATTGATCTTCCTGAAGAAAGATTGCAAGGCCTTTTTATTTGCAGGGGGTTATATTATCATGATGGTCACTATTCTTTCAGAATCAATAACAATCCCTTCTTTAGAGAGGATATGACCCAACAATTTCCTTTCTGTGACTACGAAGATGCTCTTCTTGGGATTCAATGATATTCCATACCTTCTGCATCTTTCGAAAATCTGTCACAGGTGATAAATATGATCCCTTTTGTGATATGAATACATAGTGATGTCATCCATGTAAACTAGTACTGATCTGTTAATCAACCCTCGGAAAGCTATGTCCATAGCTCTATGGAATGTGGCGCCCGCATTAATAAGTCCAAAAGGCATTTTAGAATACACGTAGGTGCCCCATTTAATGGTGAAGGCTGTCTTCAACTGATCCCCACTAGATACCAACACTTGATTATGTCTTGAAAATCCATCTAATAGGGACAACATTTCAGACCTAGAAATGCACTGAAGGATGTGTTCCATAGAGGGGACAAGATAGTTATCCTTTTGCAATGCTTTGTTTAGGTTTCTGAAATCAATACATAGCCTGATATCTCCATTTTTCTTTCTTACTGGCATGAGATTGGCAAACCAGTGGGCGTGTCTGACCGTAAAGATGATTTTAGCATCTAACATCTTTTTTAATTCTTTCTTCACCAATGGTTCTAGGCTTGGATGCATCTTGCGAAGCTTTTGTTGGTAGGGCTTAGCCTCCTTTTATAAAGGAATCACATGCTGCATAATGCTGATAGCAAAGGTCTTTAGGTCAACATATGTCCATACAAAGACGTCCCTGTATTCTTTAAATAGGTTGACAAATGCAACATTTTCTTGTGGAGAGCACCCCAGGCCCAAATTAACAATTTTTGGGTCTTCTTTAGTCCGAAGGTTGACCAATTCATACTTCATGGATGAGCTATGCATTTTGTAGTTAGTCGGCTTCTTGAATTTATCATGCAAGTCATACAAGTGCTCCATCTTAAAAAATGACTTGGGAATCACATTGGGCTGATCCTTTTCCTCATCTTTACTCTCATTGATAAGCTTGTCATGCTCCTTTTCATAAATGACTGCCTTCTTGAATGTCTTCTCACAGTGTAAGAACTCAAGGATTTGCTTGTCATCTTCGAACACCTGCCAATTTGAGATGTTATCAGGCATGGATGGTCTGAAAACCAATTCAACAAAACATTTATTTTTCTTCAATCTAAAATCAAGCAAAAGCTTAAAAGACATACTAGCCATCATATTAACATCTTGGTTTTGCCCTCGAGGTATGTATGTGATATTAAAAGAATCAAAACTATCAATTAAGCTCCATACCTCATGTTGGTACCCTACCAGGTGCGGTGAATTGCAATGTATCCTTTTCCTTACCTGATCCATGATTATCTATGATTCACCAAAAACTTTAAGATTTTTTACCTTCATATCAATGGATTTCTTCAGGCCTTGTAGCAAGCCTTCATATTCTGCTGTATTGTTGGTGCAAGCAAACTCCAACCGGCTGGCCATCAAATGTTGGTTCCCTTGCGGGTCGATGAGAATGCTCCCAACACCTACACTTTCAAGGCAGTTAGAGCCATCAAAATAGAGTGTGAAAAATATAGAATCTAATGTTACATCAATTGAACTACTATCTAAGAGATTAGTCCTATCATCTACTGTAAGACAAGATAGTTCATCAGTTGGATTATGGGAGGGAGCTTCCAATTGTGTGTATTTCAAAGTTTCTTCAACTGTTTCTGCATGGAATTCTCCAAAACAGGTTTCTATAGCATGAACATTGAAACTATAGTTCCCAAGGATGGAGTTGGTAAACATTATAGGTTCATTGGGACCATTTAGTTCTGTTACCACATACTTCATGTATCTTTCTCAATCAACTCTTAGCATATCACCTTTTCCCTTCTGAGGCAGCAAGAGTTGGGACCAATCTGTTGAGAAATATCCATTGAGTTTTTTTGACCAGTCCCTACTAAGCACTATTCCATAAGCCTCGAGTATAGCAACTACCACTATATCAATGACTTGTGTGTAATGTCGTTTAGCAACCATCCGAATCAACACATCTTTCAGTTCCCCAATCACTTTCACATTTGTCTTGTCTAATTGCATAATTCGAGTCCCAATTTTCTCAGGTATCACATGTAGTATTTTGGCAACAACATAAGGCATCATAGTGGATGAGGCACCAGAATCTACCAAGCAATTGTGTATGTTCATGTTGAGGATTTCAAATGTGATAAGGAAATGTGGAGTCATGGATTTTGATTTCCTCCCTATCATGGTTGCACTGACATCTTGGGGGTTTCGATTCATTTTAGATAGAGTGGCTTCCATAGCTGATGGTATTTGAGATATATTGGAGGTGTTGATAGGTCTAGGCACTAACTTCTTGGTTTGGCTGCTTGGGATGGTGGGAGTTTTGGAATTTCACTCATTCATAGATTTCAGGAGCAAATCTCTTTGCTGCGTTAATTTCAACAAGTCAAAGTATGTGATATTGGCCCTAGATTTCTTAAGATCATCCACAATATTGTAATCAATGTTATAAATAGGATAGGGAAGAGTAAACATACCAGTTTTGTTGTTCTTAGGTAGAATTTTACCATTTAGAGTCACCTTCGTCGCAATGGGAGCTGTGTTCTCTTTCTCTAGATGGTTTGCCACTGAGGTATTCTTGGACTGACCACTTGGTCTACCCTTCTCAACAGGAACTTTGGGAGTAGGTGCCTTCAAAGGGTGAACACATTTCTTTGTTTGGTATACAGGCTTCATCACACCTACAAGTGGCCCCTTACTTCGTGTGTGGATTTCTACCATACTATCTCCTTCGTCATCATCATTCTCATTTGTATAGAAAACCCACAGTACGTTGATCTAAGATTCTTCGTCCACGGGTTCTTCCACTTGGTATTCCTCCTCATTTTATTGTTCTAGATCTAGCTCCACTATAGGTTCTTCTTTGTTAAGGAGAGATCCAATAAGAGCCAGCTCCTCCATATTTAGATTCCCTTCATTGGGTGGAGTAGGCAACGCAAGTTGACCATGACCACCTTCTGTCCTCTTGTGAAAGAAAGGTTTGAATGGTTTTCTGTTGTTATACGCTCCTCCACTCTCTCCAGAACTCCTTTTCATATCTATGAATGTGTTTGTAAATTTATCAATGATTTGATGCAAACCTTCCACATCCATGGTGTCCCTTTCTTTGCCCTTAGCCACTTTGTTATCATTCCCACTACTTTTCTTGGATGACTGAGAGGCTTTCTTTCCTTCAGTCGTATGATGACATGTTGTGAGACTGATCATTTCATTCTCAACTTTTATTGCTTCATCGATAGCACCTTGTAAGGGCTGTGCGTTACTTCTCTTGACCCACATCGTAGTAGGGACAGGGAGAGCAGAGATGTAGAATTCCATGAGCACCTCATCAATAGGTCTAGAGGTAGCTGAGATTTCGTTGAACAAAGTATTGAACTAGATGTTAAAATCCTTGACCCTTTGTTTGGTGTCCATTTTCAAACGGAATAGCTCTAAAACTAAGGCCGTAGGCATTTTGTCATCACCATACTTGTCTAAAAGGCTTGTTGAAAGGTAGCCCACGAAGTGATCGATCCAGTTCTCAAGCTAAAGTACCATGTGGAAGCTGCACCAATAAGGGTAAAAGGGAATAGGAAACATACTATATCTTCATCAGCTTCCCCCAACATGTGCACGACTAGGAAGAAGGAGTGAATATGGTTATCATAAGTGTCTCCCTTCCCAGGGTCGAATTTAGGCAGTACTCTTTCTGCATCCTTGGGTAAGGGATGCTGCTACCCAGGTACCGCTACGAGGCCCTGAGTAAGCCAGGGAGGAAGTGCTCCTGGAGGAGGTGGGAGTTGGTTTCCACCCGGTTGAGGAATATTAGCCACATCGAGGATAGGGATGTTCTAGTTGAGGGTTTCTTCATTAGGATTTTCCAAATCAGGCCAGGGATTGCCTTCAGAAGGGGAATCCTCAGGAGTTTCTTCCCAAGAAGAGTCGATACTCTGCAAAGAATCAAGCACAATATCTTCAACAGAAGGGGCTGTAGATGTCTCTTCATTTATGTGATAGACCCTTGGCTTTATTTTTGATTTTAGAGGTAAAGACTGAAAGATAGGGAGCTGTGATAGGGAACGAGCATAAACTTGAGTAAGTCTTCTAACTAGTTGTTCTTGAGTGACAGGATACCCCCATAGTGTCTCTTCTTCGAAATGAGGCTTTTCTAAATGAGAGGAAGGGTCTTTTTGACCTTCACAATCCATGCATTAATATTTTTGGATCCATGTGTGGCACTTATAGATGAAATCTTGAAAAGCTGTGGACGGTAGTTCAACCCTCCTTCTAGCGCCAATTTGTTGACATGGCGAATTTTTTCTATACCAACAAGGGAAACTAACCCGATCATAGACCCCAATTAGGCCTACTTTCGTTTGGAATGGCTAGTTCCAATGGATTTTAGGGACCCCATGAACTGTAATAGGTGTTGAAAGATTGCTTCTGGGGAGAAGACTTCAATTAAATCAACAAAGTAAACAACAGACCACTATGTATTAAATCCTATCTACACTACCTCTAACTACTCTAATCTAGTCCTAATTATCATAATCTATCACGCAGGAGTTAAACATCATATATAAATCCTAAGTACCAATGAATCAATCACTGGTCCACATAAGAACAAGGTTGTATTAAATCCTAATCACAATGCAATTACTTATATAGGAATATACATTCCTTTCCATACAAATACCACTTGCAACTGATGTTTAACAAAGTCTAGAATCAGCAACCTTTCATGAATTATCAATGCTATTGAATTACTTTCAAATAACCAGGAATAACCATGAACAACTAGTTATCAATGTGCACAAAGAAAATCATATTTGTCCTTATACTAGCAACAACACACTGATTCTAAACATATCAGAGAAAATGGAAACAAATTTGAAACAACATGATCCTTTTTCAACCAAAACAGTCCTCTTTATTCACAATAAATCAAGGTTGTTTTCTCCAAACAAAAAGCCCTGGTCTCCTATCCAGAGGGAATATTTATGCAACTAGAAATGACTCTTGGTCTTCCTTTTCGCCTTCCCTCTATCCTCTTTCATTGTATAGATGAAGACAATCAGTGTCACTGCTGACTCGTAGAGGGTGTTTCCTGTCACTGGAGTGCTTCATTTCCTAGGGAAATGAATGGTTATTGATTATAGCGGATGACTGTGTGTCATCTCTTCATGATGAAATCTAGGGCAATTTCGCTTTCGAAATACATAGGCAACACCTAGAAATATGATTGACAATGCCTAAAGCCTAATCTTCAAATAAACATATCTGCATGGATAAACTCTTTGGATCCGCTCTTGCATATTTTATTTGGAGTCATACTTGAAGCTTACGCATCCATTCTTTAGCCTCGCTTGCCTTCTCTCGGTCCTCGCCTGCAGAGATAGCCAACATCAGTCACACTTATACAGATATAATAAAAATGCTTAAAACAAACAAATCTTGCCTTCATGAAGCATTTATAACATCAAGAGCAACAATCGTGAAAGAATCGGCCCTTGGTCTTTAATCTACGCATTGATTCGGTCTCATAGACAAAAATCCGATTTACACTGAAAATCCTCGCAAAACACAGAGTTGAATCCAAAACCCGGACTTGAAAAACTATAGACGGGAACCTATACCCTATCAGGTCCACCATATCATATCGCATCGTGCCATGTGTGGTGAGATCCAGTATTGTAGCAATAATGCTGCAACTCCTAGGGCTTCCTTTTTTACTTTTATCAACCCAGTAGTTCGTAAAAAAACTTGAAAGCGATGATGCTGTATACACATGTACTAGCTCTTACTGCAGGCTATCACTTGATCAGCTGGCACAAGTTTGCTAGGAGCTTAAGCCAACTTATATGAGTTCTTAGAAAAAGCTTTAACTATGATGAAAGGAAACTAACTCTACAAGGGATATTCTACTTGCAGAAAGAGAAGGAAAGCAGAAAGGAAATGCAAACCCTAGAAAACCCTAATTTACCCACCAACCCTACTTTTGAAAAAAGAGGTGAAAACTACTGAAATGGGTGCCATTAACTACTGAAAAGGTAAATTGCATTTATTCAAGCTACTTCTGAAGAGAAATGAGAAGAAATCATCTTTTTGTACTTTTGAGTATTTTTATGTGAATGATTATGCTTGTTATTTAACTAGTTGTGGCTGTGCAGAGGGTTGGTGGAAAAGGAAGATAGAGTTGGCTTTTGCAGAAGGTGAGAAAGTTGTGGAGAGGTCCTAAGAAGTCCCTAGTACCCTTCTGGAGACTTCCATTGTGATCAGACTTTGAAGAATCATTCGCAGGAAATATAACAGGAGGATGCATGGGATCTACAAGAGGTTCTACAGGAGGATTTACAGGAGGAGGCTGAAAGTGGTTTTTGGAGGGTTGAAGGTGGAAAAATAGTGGGAAAAGGTAAATGAAGGCTGGATGAAGGTGTTGAGGGGTCTAGAAATTTGTCAAGGAAGATCAGGAACGAAGGAGATGGTTGGATTTGTTCAAAGGGCAAGAATGCAACTTTGTGAAAAATGCAGAAATTAGGGCAGATTCATGAAATGTGGAGAATGAGTGGGGAAATCTTGGAGAAGTGATTTGGTGCTAGATTTTTGATAGAGAGATGATGAGCTGGAATGTTTTACTAGAGATCTACACACTTACTTCTCAAAACTGACCAAAGCAAAAAATAGAGTTTTGTCTATTTTAACCTAAATTATGACCTAAACCCAGAAAAATGTTGAACAATATCTTATGAACAGAGAAGAATGTGAGAAAACCATGGGAAATGAATAGAAAATGATCTAAGCATGTGAATCCAAACTAATATCAACTTCTCCAACTCGAAATGTCACACTAGCAGTTGCATTGGAAGAGCCAAAACTGTGTTTTTGGTGGCAGCAGTAGTGCCTTAACCTCAAATCATGATCCCAAGGAGTGAGAGAGAAGATCAAGACCTACTGATAGCCTTTTTGGATCTTTCTTTGTCACTACAACAAACTACTTAAGCAACTTGAAGCAAAAACAACTATTCTAACCATAAAAAGCAACCTAATTTAACAAAGCAAGATTAACCTAAACAACAGAAATTATCTCATGAATGCAAGCAAAAGCATATAAATACACAAAGGAGATGCTGGGAAGCTTGGGTTGGGCCCTAAACCAAGATCTTCAGCCCTCTAGAAAATATTAGTGCTGGTTCAAAACTTGGTTCATCTTCATTTATCAAAAAAATAGCAGTCACATCACAAAACTGTCTTCAAAAAGAGCTCAAAAATGAGCTGAGTATAAAGCTGCATAAAAGTGAGAAAATATACTATGAAATGGCTAACCTAATAAGGCTTTAAGCCTTCTTATTTATACAAGTGGAGACTCCCAATAGTCCTCCTAAAATTAAGGAACTCGGTTGCTTAGAACTGAAGATAATAGCATCCCTACTTGACTTGCTCGACTGCCCCTTGGAATCATCAATGTGGGCCTTTGTACTTTGAGATATTGATGAATAATTCAAGGAAGGGGTCATTAATGAAGGAGAAACCCCTCCTATAAGTCCTCATCCCTGTTTCATCAAGTTTGGCTGCCATTTTGCTCATAAATTCCCGGTCCTAGTCCAAAATTGTCCAAAAATCTGCAATAAACACTCATTAGACCACATGGCAAAGTGACTATCCCCATTCAATCTATTGACATAAATACATTCAAAAAAATGCACAAAAATATTGAGAATGGTGGATTCAATGAAAATAATAGGCAGAATGAGCCCATATAGTTACCCATTTTTAGGGTTCATCATCACCCCCCTACTGAATGGGTTGCTCATCTTGTGAGCAACTAATCTAGTTCTTCATTTTTAATAGCTCTAACAGATTCCAGCACATCCCAAGCCTCTGATGTGATGTCTTCCTCTTTTTCATGGAAGCCTGCTTTCCTGTCCACTTCCTCCCATTGTTACTATTCTTCCTCCTCTCTAACTCCTTCCAACAGTCCTAGCAGCAGTGGAGGACTGAATTTAAGACCAATATAGTTGGCTTTCAAGTTTTGAATTGATTGTTTATATAGGGGCACTCTCCTCATAGCTTCCCTCATTCTGGTTGGGGAGTGATACTTCCTGATTCTTAGGCTATGTGACAATGTATTCCACCTTTTCATGTAGGCATGAAGGCAGTCATCGCCAAATAATCTCTCCATATATTCAAAATGAGCAATAGCCTGTGCTTGCTTGTCAACATAGTCAGGAAGAACTTGAGGATTGGCTACCAGGTGTTGGTGAGCATAAATGAGAGCCAAGGGTTCTGCTGGTTTTTCCCTTATCATCAGGGGCTCACTTAGCTCTTTTGTCATGATTTTATGAATTTCCACTGCTTTCTTTTCTTCATGGCTCAACCAAGAAGCCATAGCCATGAGCTGTAGGTCTCCCAATGTAACATTTGTATCCCATAAATTCATATTAGGAAGTGCCATATTGTGTAGGTAAAATTCTGCTAGCTTGGCTTTATCCTCCGCTAAACTATTATCACATAAATGCATAAATTGGCCATAATCTTGAAATGGTGTTGTGCCCCTCTGGGCCAATGTGTTAATCTGGAATTGGAGCCATTGATCTTTGAGATACAGTGCATAGGATCTAGCTAGCTGTCTGCACTGCAAGGCCTCCATTGCCTAGATGACCATGCAGGCCATCTGGGCTTCCTTTTCCTGCAGCTACTTTTTCAAAAGCAACACTTTAGTTGCTACCTGAGATTCTTTTTCTTGCTGCTGTTTCATCAGTGTCTCACTATCTGTCTGCAGTTGTTCTTATTGCTGGTATTTCTCTACTGTTTCACTATCTACTAGGGGTCCTTCTTTTTGTTGTTGTCCTTCCAAAGTTGGCAACTTCTTCTCCTTGAGGCCCCCCTTTCCTGTAGCTGCTTTTTCAATAGTTCATTTTCTTCCTTAGTTGAGCTCTTCTAATGCTCTTTGTGTGCCTTACCATGCCCAATTCTCTTCTCATCTCTCTCAACTTGTTTTCCATGTGCCCTATATCTTCGACCCCTTTAGATTTGGCAATCTGCATCCAGGTGTGGGTCCTGAATTGTTCCTTTTCGAGTTTGAAGAAAAGAGGCACTGCGAATTTTTGTGGGATGATCTTCCCACCTTCTAGAAGATTGTAATAGGAGCCTAAATTAGGCTGAGGGCTTGGCTTAGGTATTTCTTTTTCCTTACCTTCCTCCTGTGACTGTTCTTCTACCTTCTTTTCCAATTTTTCAGTTTCTTTAAGCTTGGCCAGTGTCTCCTGTAGAGAGGCTTGTACCTCCTGTAGGACTACTTTGGAGTCCATCAATTTGATCCTTTCCTTCCAGGTGGAGGTCTTTGGACTCCCTTTCTCATAGGTGATAGAGATTTTGGAGGGATATTCCTCCCTTGTTACTGTAGGTGCATCCTCAATGATAATGGGTTCTTTTGATGGTGGCTGGGGCTTGCCCACCTTAATCATGGTGCTCCTCTGGGCTTTGAAATACATAGATGTTTGTCTTCTTCTTTTCCCCTTTTGCTTAGTTGGAGTGCTCAAAGCAGCAAGGACAGCAGCTGCTTCCCTTGTTAGTGTCTTAGGGGACACTTCTTCTTGCTATTCTTCTCCTTCATCCTCTGCAATTTTTCCTGTGTTTGCTGTTTTTGCTTTTGTCTCTGCTGTCTTTGGTGGTGTTTTCTCCTTTTCTTGCTGAGTCTATGCCTTTCCTCTGGTAGTCTTTTTCTGAGCTTTCTTGGGCTTCTTCTTCTCAGCTTTTGTTCTCTTCCTCTTCTTTGCTTTTGATGTTGTTTTCCTTTCCGCCTTAAGTTAAATTGTGGTTTTGTCCAGTTTCTCCTCTTCTTTCTATTTTTCCTCTTTCTCTTCTTCTATGTGAATATTTTGTGCTTCCTCATGAATTGCCTTTTCAAGTTCCTCTTTCTGCTCCTCCTCTTCACTGCCAGATGGGCTAAGGTCATCAGTAAGAGTTTTGATGTCATCTTCTCTAGACATGTTCCTGAAAATTTCCAAGCTATGGGGATGGTGTATGTGTGAAGGGCATCCTCTACCAACAATTTGATGAGCCCATGGTGGGCCAGTTGGTCTAGAACCCCTGCATTCAATTTGGTGCCACACTCTATCAAATACTGGAGGAGAAAATATGGCAGCCTGAGTTTTCTAGCTGTAGGTAAGTCCATCTCATATCTCAATTCATGCAATTATCTGAAGTGATAACCATAAACTATACTGAATCTTCCTTCATAAGAGATATATTACATGATCTGGTAGCTGACCTCACCCCATGGATGAGGTAAGCTTGTCCTTCTGACCCCATTCGCATCCTCTGTAGCATGTTCATTAGGTTGAAAAAATGTCTTTTTAGCAACCTGTCCTAATGGTTTTTCTTCTTTGCTCCAGGGGAGCTCGAGTGGAAGACCTGTGATTTTGCTGATAAATTCAGGTCTAAGCTCTATGGTCAAACCCCTGAAACTAACTGTAGCGTGGATTTTTGAATGTGGCCTTAAGGATATTAAAAATTCTTCTGTCACATCCTCATCATATCCATAAATTCTCTCAAAGAAAGGCATCCAGTTTGCCCTAGTGAAGAGGGCCACCACTTCTGGGTGCTCATGCAATTTGTTGGAGTTCAAAGGCTCCTTTCTCATAAAACCTCCTGGCATGGTGTTTAATGACTTTTGAAAATGCTCAAGTGAGGAAGAAGGCAACGACTTCCAAAACCAAAAACAGAGGAATAGCTGAGTTTTCTTTTTCTGAAACCAGAGAGGGAATTTCTCGTGTTCTCCTTTTTTCACAACATCAATTTGCAATTTTTCCCTCCCTTCAACCCTGTTTTCAACCTGGATTTACTTCTTGACATTTGGAAGAAATAAATATTTTGACAGAACAAAGAATATATAAAACAGAGTTTTTTTCACAGAGTAGATAGACTTTGCAGATTCGTTTTTTTCATAGGCTTGGTTTCTATGGTTGCATTCCTTTTTTAACAGGAGAATACGGGAAAGGGAAAAAAAAGACAGATTTTTGAGTGCAGAGAAGAAAATTGAGAGATTGTATGTAATTTGGGAAAACACAGGAAGACCTCTGAGCTCTCTCTCCTTTCCTTTTTCAACCCAATACTTCGCTTCTAATCCACCACCTTGTATAGATATATCACATGCAGAGTGGGTTTCTGAGCCTACCTTGTTTTGAGCTTGAATTTGGAAAAAATTCCAAGTTTTTCCCCTACAGAGCTGCTCTCTAGTCTTCCTGTAGAAAACCTCCTGTAGATGGTGTTTCTGCTCCTGTAGAATGCAATAATGCTCCTGTAGAGCTCGATAGGCAGGAGGGTTTTGAAAAATTGGCAGAAAACGACTGGTTTTCTGTTTTGAAGGTGGTAGGCGAGTGTTGCAGTCAAGAACTCATCGATGCAAATGAAACAAAAGGTGGTGAAGGCTTAGACCGCACTGTACTTAAGCTGATGGCGTGATATGCGATGACAAGGTGAGGTGGCCAGATGGGTACGTTATCCCCATCTAGACCGTTGGTCCTACGCCAGTGTCATTATGGTTTTTCACGTCGCCTGACCACCATCACCTTCATTATTCCCATTATACGCCACCACCACTACCGGTTTTGAGTTTTTCCTTCCCGAGTTGACGGGCCACACGTGCTGACTGCGTATCTGAACTATGGTTTGAATGGGACGAAACCTGTTTGAGCTCAACGAGGGTGATTTGAACTAAACGAGGGTGGTTTGAACTGAATGAGGGTGGCCAGTTAGCTAGCCACCGATTTCATTTAATCATGACCATCCCAATAGTTCATGCAGTTCCTAAATAATATTCATTCAACAGAGGAATGGGTTTTGACCACTTGTTAGTTGCTGCTGTGCTCTGCATGCTCGAACTTTGGCACTTCATTTTCTCATTACTGCTACTGCTGGTGCTCTACATGCTTAGCTTTAGCTTATGCTGGTGATTTTTGATCAGGCTCTGCTCCTTACATGTTGCATACATCTCTGCTACACTGACCCTGTCTCTAGAGATTTTTTTTTAAAGGGATCAACTGCTACAGGAATCTTGCAAGATTTCTTGTAGCTGCTTCTCCCTCTAAAATTTCAGGTTGATGCTTAAGCAGGGGCTGAAGAGATAGCTGAAAAAGGTTCTGAATTAAAGGAATAACAGCTGGAAGGCATCAAGTACGAAAAAGTGAAGAATGCTACTGTTTTATTCATATGTTTTTTTTTTTTTCGAAAAAAAACAAAAGAAACAGAGATCTGTGTTTTTTTGTGTGCAGGGAAGAAAAAGCGAGTGGAAATGTGAGTGTGCTGGGATAGAATGGAGAATTAGGACGATGGATGGTGGCAGGGAGGTCCACAGGCCTTCTGAACAAATTTCTAGCCCTCAAATTCTTTTCTAAACTCGATTTTTATCTCTCTTTGATTTCTACAGGAGCCTCCTGTAGAATGCATAGAGTTTCCTGTAGGATGCGAAATCTTCACGACAAGTGAGACCAAGGCTTGAGAAAAGATAATGGTGATGGATGAATGGACTATGAAGGGTATATGCAGCCTGTCCATGTCCTTTTTTTCTCTGTGACCCTCCTGCAATCTGCAATGCATTAAAAAGAAGTTAGTTTTTTTATGGTTTTTTTTTTTCTTTTTTCCTTTTTTCTCTCTTTTTATTTTTTATTTTTTATTTTTTATGAGACAGTTGGGGCGCCTCCAGGAGGTTTTCACCCTCACTGCCTGCCCTAGGCAACTCCAAGAGGTTTTCACCTAGGGATCTTTTATTCATTTTTTCTGTTTTTTCTCTATTTTTTTTTTTTTTTTTGCTCAGGGTGTGGGTGGAGTGGAGGAAGAGACCAGCTCCACTACCAACACTGTTTTACCAAGATTCTCAATGAATTCCTACTTGGAAAGGGGCTTCTTGTAGATCTTCAACCTATGCCCATTGATGAGCATGGGGATGGCTTCTTCATCGATGGTCTGGATCAGGACTGAACCATTGTCATTGCATTTTTCTACTGTGTATGGTCCCAACCATCTTGTCCTCAGTTTGCCCTTGAAATCTTTATATCTTGAATCATACAGTAGTGCCCAATCTCCTTGCTGGAATTGTTTTTCTTTGAGGTGTCTGTCATGCCACATTTTTATTTGAAGTTGGACTACCTCTAAGTGGAGAAGGGCCTGCAATCTCTTTTCATCCAATCCATTTAGTTGAAGTAATCTTTCCTTTTATGCATCGCTGAGATCTAGGTCTAGCTGAGCTGCCATCTTTAATGTGTTATATTCAAATTCTATGGAAAACAGAGCCTTCTTCCCATAGACCAGATCATAGGGTGTGAACCCTGTGGTGGTTTTCCAGGTGGTGTTATAGGCCCAAGTGGCCTCAACCAATCAATCTGTCCAATCTTTTCTGCTGCTGCTCACTACCTTTGTCAAAATCCCTTCCAACGCTCTGTTAGTGACTTCCACCTGTCCATTTTCTTGCGGATGATAAGGGGTGGAAGTTCTATGATTAATCTTGTGATGCGTGAATAGGTCTTCAACCAGATTGGAGGTAAACTAACTCCCTTGATCTGTGACTAACTCTCTTGGATAGCCAAACTTGTAGAAAATATTTTCCCTCAAAAACTCAGCTACTTTTTCTTCTGTTGCTGCTTTGATTGCCTTTGTTTCTGCCCATTTTGTTAGATAATTGGTACACACAATGATGTAAGATTTATGTTTTGAAGGAGGGTTGATAGGACCCACAAAGTCCATGTCCCACTTCTCAAATGGCTCGAAAGTCACTTGAGGTTGTAGGGGCATCTCATCTCTTGGAGTAGGTTTCCTCATCCTTCGACATCAGTCACATTGGCTGATATATCTCCTGACATCTTGATGAAGAGTGGGCCAATAGTAACCTGCTTGCAGAATTTTGAAGGAAGTCCTCTTTGTTGCAAAATGACCCCCACAGGGCCCATCATGATAGGTTAGGAGGATGTCAAAAACTTCCTCCTCCCTAACACATTGCCTCAAAATCTGATCTGGACCAAGTTTAAAAAGATTGTCCCCAATCCACGTGAATGGGGCACTTTTTCTCACGATCTTGCTCTTCTCTTTTGAGGACAGGTGTGGTGGAAACTGTGTTAAAACCAAATAATTTGCTATATCAGCAAACCGTGGAGAGAGTACTGAAATAGAAAATAAGTGTTCATCTGGCATTTGATCATCCACCATACCTTCTTCACCTACAGGCAGATCTAGTCTAGACAGAAAATTAGCAACAACATTTTCCTTACCCGGCTTATCAACAATGGTCAAATCAAATTGCTACAATAAAAGCAACCATCTAATGATACGAGCATTTACATCCAGTTTATTCATCAAATACCTAATTGCAACATGATCAGTGTGTACGAATGTTTGATAGTTGGTGATGTAGTGTCTAAACTTATTTAGGGAATGGACTACATCTAGGAGCTCCTTTTCGATTACAGTGTAGTTTAGTTCTGCCTTGGACAAGTTTTTACTGACAAAGTATATGGCATAAGGCAGCTTCTCCTCAACTTTCCCTAAGGCTGCTCCTATCGCTTTATGCGAGGCATCTGTGTGAATGTGGAAAGGTAGGGCCCAGTTCGGACCTCTCAAAATTGGGGCAGTTACCATCTTACCTTTCAAGGCATCCAGAGCTGCTTGACAGTTGTCAGTCCATATGAACTCAACATCTTTTCCTAAAAGACCAAACGATGGAGAGGCTAGCTCACTAAAATCCTTAATGAATCTTCTATAATACCCTGCTAAGCATAGAAAACTCCAAACATCTCTTACCTTTTGAGGAGGTGGGACCCTTTGGATGATAGCAATCTTGTTGGGGTCCACCTGTAATCCTTGCTAAGAAATTGTATGACCCAGCACGGTCCCTTCAGTCATCAGGAATTCACATTTTTTAGGACTGAGGGACAGGTTCATTTCAATACACTTAGCTAGAAATTTCCCCAGGTTAGTCAAAGCTTCCTGGAAGTTAGAACCATAAGGGGTAAAGTCATCCATATAGATTTCCACTGAATCATGAACCAGTTCAATAAATATGCCCAGTACTGCTCTCTAGAAAGTGGTGGGAGCATTGCACAACCCAAAAGGAAGGACCCGGTATGCAAAAGTACCCCAAGGACAAGTGAAAGTGGTCTTATCTTGGTCTTCCAAGCTGATTTGGATCTGGTTGTACCTGCTAAACCCATCTAGGAAGGAGAAGGACTTCTTCTCTGCTAGGCCATCTAACACTTGATCTATGAAAGGCAAAGGGAAATGGTCCTTCTTGGTGGCCTTGTTTAGTTATCGATAATCTACACAGATTCTCTACTTCCCTTTTTTCTTTGGCACTATCACCAAAGGAGAAACCCATTCACTGTCAGAGATGGGGAAGATGAATCCTGCATCCAGCAACTTTTGCAGTTCTTCTTTGACAATGTCCTTAAGAGCTGGATTCATCCCCCTTTTAGGCCGCTTGACTGGTTTATAATCTTCTTTAATGTAAATGTGATGAGTACAGATTGAAGGGTGGACTCCCTTCATCTCCTTATAGCTCCAAGCAAAAGCATCCAAGTGATTTTTCAATAAGCTACACAGTTCTTTCTCCTGGGAGGTGGATAGGGATGAGTTGATCTTCAAGGTTCTTTTTGGGCCGAATTCCACATTCTTAACTCAGAGAGAGGTCGGATCAACCACACAGAGATCAGCCAAAGGATTGGCTTGGGTTTCTTCCACCAGCTCTTCTAATGGCAACACACTGGGGGGTGGATTCTCAATCAAGTTCTCAATAAGATCATCCTCGGTTTGTGGACCCCCCATGGTAGCCTCTACTATACACAATGGTGTGGAATAGACTTCATCCTCATCTTTCTCCTCCAACTAGAGAGGTAAATCATGTTCTAGCAGAGGTTAGGCAGGAGGATATAGGACTAGCTGTTTGGACATATGCTTGTTCTTGATTGTCATGTTCCCAGCTCGACAACTGATGTAGGCATCTACAGTAGCCAACGAAGGCCTTCCTAGGATGAGAGGATACCCAGTGAGCTTTGCCTTTGGTTAGAGAACTAGGAAATCAATAGGGTACTCCCAGGAATCAATAAAGAACATTATATCTTCCACAATCCCCTCAAGGGTCACGGTGGAGCGGTCTGCTAACTGCGGTACTATTGAGGTCTTTCTCAGGGAACCCTGAAGGTTGAGTTTGAGCACAATGTCCCTGATCATCACATTAATGGCAGCCCCTAGATCAATCAAGGTATGGGGGATTATGGTGCCATTGATGTGCACATTGACTACAGGACTCCCAGGGTCTAGATATTTTGGACAGATTACCTGCCCCAACATCAGGCCGGACGGTTGTCCTATGACATTTATAATTGGGGCATCTCTCTTGCGCCTGCCTGGGTTCCTGAAGCACTTCTCCTTGATCATCTTATTGTATATAGGCACATCCTTTATGGCTTGGAGAAGTGGTATCTTTACACATAACTGTTTCAATTCTCCCAGAAGTTCAATTTCTACTGGGGTAAGTTTTGTGGTTCCCATTAGTTTCTCAGGAAAGGGTGGAATGACTTTTGGTTCACTTTCTTGTTTTTCTTCTTCATCCTCCTTAGGAGGAGGTTGGCTATCTGGGAGAACCTTCCCAAATCGTAGGTTAATCTCCTGAATCTCCACAGCATAGGTTGGGCATGATGTTTCTCCACTATATACGTGCTGGGCCTATCTGTAGTTGGGGTTCAGGTTTAGTTGAGCAGGTATTTGGGGTTGTTTTGGTGGAGCAGGAGGTAATGGTTGTGGTTGAGCAAGTGGCAGAGGCAAAAGAGCAGGAGGAGAGTTGAATTGGGCCTCCACCCCAGATGAGGTGCATTCCACTGAGGTTGTGGCTGAGCATAAGGGTGAAATGAATGAGAAACTGGAGTAGCATGGTATTGAGGAGTATACGACCAAGGAGGGGGTGTGGACCAGGAACGATGGGTAGGGGGACCCCAAGAAGTCATGGAAGTGGCTTGATTGGGGTTGTAATAGGTCTGGGATGTCCCTTACATTCTATGCTGGTAAGGTATGGGTCCATGTGGCCTCCTTTGGTTCATGAAATAGAGTGGTTCAATGGCTCCTTCAACCCCCTGATATGAAGCTTTGATTCTGGTTAAGGAAGGACACTGATTTGTAGGATGGGCTTCTTGACAGACTAAACACACTTCTATAGAGTGCAATGGACATTCATTTCTAGGATGCTTTCTAGTGCACCTGGGACAAAAGATGGCCAAAGCCCTCTCGGATTCCTCTTGTTTCCTTTTGATATGCAAGGTATCCATTTGCATGGCAAGAGTCTGCCTCACCTTGCTCTTGAAATATTCCAGCAGATTTTCAAGTTCGTTTCTAGGGGATGAACTAGATGAGGATGTACTGGATAAAGGTTGACATCCCTTACCTCTCTTTCTATCTAACCTGGAATGGTTTCTAAACACAATGTTTATGTCATCATAAGGTAGTTGGTAGATGTCTCCCCTAGCCAGAAAATGGAGGGTATCTAGAAGGTCTTCAGGGATTCCTCTGAGCAGTACCAACTTTAGAGATTCAGGGTCAAGTGTGCACTTGGCCCTTTTATAACTGAGTTGAAACCTCTCTTCATAGTCTTCTAAAGATTCATCACTTCCCATGGTTATTCAAAAGATTTCTTCCTTGGTATCCTTTGACCTACAGTAGTCCCAGTATTTGTTGTTAAAGGATTGCTGCATCTGAGCCCAGGTTGTGATACTGTTTCTAGGTAACCCCATGAACCAGCGCAAGTCTATGTCCTTGAGGGTAGAAGGAAACAATTTGAACTTCTGCTCGTCTTCTGCAAAGTCATAGGTTCGACAGAGAACAACAAATTCAAACAAGAAGGTATCAAGATCTTTGGTATTCAATCCATGGAAGTGAGGTAAGGCTGAAGGACTTATGTTTTTCATTTTTGTGTCCCCATTAGTCTCTCGGATAGGAAAGGCACCTTCTATTCTTTCCCCATTTCCTCTAACGTTTCTGTTTTCAGCCATGGTCTCAGGAGGAATTGTTTCTTGCTCTTCTTCTATTATAGGATCTTCGTATATCTTTGAAGGTTCACCTATAGGTTCTTCTGGATCACTGCCACCAAAGAAGAGAGAAGGGTGACTCAGTGATGTGGTGGGGGTGTTGGGTAGGAATTTTCCTGAATTGTCTCTGTTCCTATGAGGCATGAAAGGAAATCTCTTTTTTTGGGCGATTTTTGTTTTTGTTTTTTTTGTTTTGTTTTGTTTTGTTTTTTTTGTTTTGTTTTGTTTTTGTTTTGTTTTGTTTTGTTTTTTTTTTTTTTGCTTGTACCTACAAAATTGAAATGGATTGAACAAAAAATTGTAGCTAACTAAAATAAACTTTGCTGAAATGAAATTATAGAATTGAAATGAAAGCAAGAAATGACTAATTTTATGCTTGCTGAAATGAAATTGCAGAATTGAAATGAAACCAGGAAATGACTAATTTTACACTTGCTAAAATGAAATTGTAGAATTGAAATGTAAGTAGGAAATGACTAATCTACGCTTGCTGAAATGAAATTGCAAAATGGAAATGAAAGCAGAAAATGCCTAATCTAAGCTTGCTGAAATAAACTACTTAGCAGAATGTTGCAGTAGAAAATAGAAGAAAAGCAGTAATCACAAAATACTATGATGCTTCCCCGACAACGGCGCAAAAAAGAGTGGCGAGCTCCAGTATTGCAGCAATAATGCTGCAACTGCTGGGGCTTCCTTCTTTACTTTTATCAACTCGGTAGTTCGTAACAAAGTTGGAAGCGACGGTGCTATATGCACAAGTACTAGCTCTTATTGCAGGCTATCACTTGATCAGCTGGCGCAAGTTCGCTAGGAGATTAAGCCAACTTCTATGAGTCCTCAGAAGCAACTTTAACTATGATGAAAGGAAACTAACTCTACAGGGGCTATTCTACTTGTAGAAAGAGAAGGAAAGCTGAAAGGAAATGCAAACCCTAGCAAACCCTAATTTACCCACTAACCCTACTTTTGCAAAAAGAGATGGAAACTACTGAAATGGGTGCCATTGACTACTAAAAAGGTAAATTGCATTTATTCAAGCTACTTCTAAAGAGAAATGATAAGGAATCATCTTTTTGTACTTTTGAGTATTTTTATGTGAATGATTATGCTTGTGATTTGACTAGTTGTGGCTGTGCAGAGGGTTGGTGGTAAAGGAAGATGGAGTTAGCTTTTGCAGAAAGTGAGGAAGGTGTGGAGAGGTCCCAAGAAATCCCTAGTACCCTTCTGAAGACTTCCATTACGATCAGACTTCGAAAAATCACTCGCAGGAAATTCTACAGGAGGCTGCTGGGGATTTATCGGAGGATCTACAAGAGGAGGCCGAAAGTGGTTTTTGGAGGGTTGAAGGTGGAAAAATGATGGGAAAAGGGAAGTGAAGGTTGGATGAAGGTGTGGAGGGGTCTAGAACTTTGTCAAGGAAGATCAAGAATGAAGGAGATGGTTGGATTTATTCAAAGGGCAAGAAAGCAACTTTGTGAAAAAAAGCAGAAATTAAGGCAGATTGGTGAAATGTGACGAATGAATGGGGAAATCTTGGAGAAGTGAGTTGGTGCTGATTGTTTGATGGAAGGATGATGAGCTAGAATGTTTTACAAGAGATCTACACACTTACTTCTCAAAACTGACCAAAGCAAGAACCGAAAAATAGAGTTTTGTCTATTTTAACCTAAATTCTGACCTAAACCCAGAAAAATGCTGAACAGTATTTTATGAACAGAGAAGCATGTGAGAAAACCATGGGAAATGAATAGGAAATTATCTAAGCATGTGAATCCAAACTAATATCAACTTCTCCAACTTGAAATGTCACACTAGCAGTTGCATTGGAAGAGAAAAAACTATGTTTTTGGTGGCAGCAGTAGTGCCTTGACCTCAAATTATGGTCCCAAGGAGGGAGAGAGGAGATCATGACTTGCTAATGGCCTTTTGGATCTTTCTCTGTCACTGCAGCAAGCTAATTAAGCAACTTGAAGCAAAAACAACTATTCTAACCATCAAAAGCAACCTAATTTAACAAAGCAAGATTAACCTAAACAACAAAAATTATCTCATGAATGCAAACAAAAGCATATAAATACATAAAGGAGGTGCTGGGAAGCTTGGTTTGGGCCCTAACCCAAGAGCTTCAGCCGTCTAGAAAAGACCAGTGCTAGTTCAAAACTTGGTTCATCTTCATTTATTAAAAAAATAACAGTCACATCACAAAACTGTCTTCAAAAACAACTCAAAAATGAGTTGAGTACAAAGCTGCACAAAAGTGTGAAAATATAATTTGAAATGGATAACCTACTGAGGCTTGAAGCCTTCTTATTTATACAAGTGGGGACTCCTCCTAAACTTAAGGAACTCGGTTTCCTAGAACTGAAGATAACAGCAGCCCTACTTGACTTGCTCGGTTGCCCCTTGGAATCATCAATGTGGGCCTTTGTACTCTGAGCTGTTGATGAAGAATTCAAGGAAGGGGTCATTAATGAAGGAGACACCCATCCTATAAATCCTCATCCTTGTTTCCTCGAGTTTGGCTGCCATTTTTCTCATAAATTCCCAGTCCTTCTCCAAAATTGTCCAAAAAATCTGCAATAAACACTCATTAGACCACATGGAAAAGTGACTATCCCAATTCACTCTATTGACATAAAAATATTCAAAAACATGCATAAAACTATTGAGAATGGTGGATTAAATGAAAATAATAGGAAGACTGAGCCCATATAGTTACCCATTTCTGGGGCTCATTAATGTGCTTGGGCTTAAAGCTATGCCAATTGTGCCTTTTGGTTGGCTGGACCCGACATGCATATATGTCGTGATTCATAATTCCTTCGGATCCGCTACATAAGGCTTCCATTTATAAAGCCCAGACTCTAGAATATTATTGCAAATACAAGGGAAAACATGAAAAAACCCATGGCTAGCCGTAAGGCTAGACTTGAAATGTTGTGTAATCAGGCATATAATCATCGCTGGGTCTGGCTATCACCCCTCCGCTAACTGCATAACCCTCGGGCTCCACCGATTGTGATAAGCGATCGGGGTAGGCGGAATCGAAATATATATTATATATATAGATATATGACAGTCAATAGTCCTAGCGGGTTCGAATATATGGGACCTGAAATGTTATGTGCTCTGGTCTATAATTATCATTGGGTCCGGGTGGTAGTGGTATGTATTATATAAAAACTTCAGACCCCACCGATTTCGACATGCGATGGGGAAGCGGACCCGAAACCCACCTATGTATTATGCTTGATAAAGCCGTCGGGCCCGATTATCACATTAGCCTTATGTATGGGTTCCAGACCCAAAATGTATATGAACACATGGTTAATAACGCCATCGGGTCCAGAGTATAGTGATGCGCCCTATGTATAAAAGCCCGAGACCCTGCCGATAGCGATATGCGATGGGGCTCTAGACCTGAAATATATGCATTTGGGTTAATAAAATCGTCGAGTCCAGAAGCC
Source organism: Pinus taeda (assembly GCA_000404065.3). Taxonomy (NCBI): domain Eukaryota; kingdom Viridiplantae; phylum Streptophyta; class Pinopsida; order Pinales; family Pinaceae; genus Pinus; species Pinus taeda. The sequence goes on from APFE031582019.1 coordinate 39,076, forward strand.
ATGTATGGATTGTGTTTTAGTGTTGATTGTAGTTAAGCGGAAAAAGGGTAAGTTGGGCATTTTTTGAGTGTTTATTTTATAAAGAGTTACAATGGAGATGAGGTGCGATAGAGGGTTTTGGAGGGTTAGGAAGGGTTACGATGGAAGAAATGAATGGAGGGTTGGGAAGGGCTAGAAATGAATCATATGGAAGATTTTTAAAGAGGGAGGCTCAACCATTAGGAATTCAACGTTTGACTCGGCAACGAGTTAAAGTCTTTAGGCTAAAATAGATCATTCGAAGAGGTGAAAATCAACTTTTAGGGGACCCATTCAAAATTGCTGCCAAGGCAAGTTTTAATAGGGTGGTGGTTGTGGTCACAATAGTAGTGTAGGTCAATAGAAGTCAAAGGAGCTTTAGGAAGGTCAAAGACCCTTAGTTTATTAAAGTCAAGTTGGTTTGGGACCTGCCCATGGTTCACAGACCATGGTATTGTAATGAGGGAAGAGTATAAAAGGAAGAGTCATAGGTAAGTTAAGTAAGAATTGCATGAGTTGAGTCTGAATTTGTCTGTTCTATACTTGGGCAAAGGGAAAGGCTTCGGTAGCTGTGTGTGTGAAAACCTTGGTAAGTCCGCAATTGAGTGCATGGGCCCCTGTATCTAGGTGCATGGGATTGGGAAGAGTTTGTATCTGAGAATCTGAAGCATAATAAAGACATATTTTGAAGTGATATCTGTGTATTATTGTTTATTTTTGAAGTTGTTGTATTTATGAGCTATTGAATGCATTTAATAGAGAAAAGTAATTAATAGATTCGAAAAGACGTAGAATGCTTATTTGTATGATGTTATGCATGTTTAGCGTAATCGGCGAAGCGCATAAATCTGTTAACTTTTATTTACTCTAAGTTATGGGTTTTAAGGGTTAGGGTTTGCGAAGGTCAAGATAAAGCCCTAGATCTGCAGAGAACACATCACATAGCCCTCTGGATGTAGAAATGTGGATCTAGCATCCCCCAATACTTCCTCGAGTGAGACTGCAGCCTTCGCTATGTGGATTGTTCCTGAAAGGGCCAATAGTGTAGGGTTTTGCTGGTTAGTGCAGCTAACTCCGAACTTGGGTCCAAGCCCCATCAAACCAACAAATGGTTATGTTTCTGGGACCAGGATCTATCTAAGGGACGTGTGATGTGGGGTCCATGGATACCAACAAAGAAGGAGATTGAAAACTAGATAAATCAGAAGTTGCACAAGTTTTCAGCTCAAGAAAATAGGAATCCACGTCTGTTGAAAGAAGAGTGGTTGCAGAGATATTTGTATACAGATGAACACAAAGTTTTCTTTGGTTCTTTTCTATGTGAATTATATGAATGGTTTGCTAAATTGGTGGATGGTCAACCTACCTAGAAGTTGGATAACCCTATTGTGTGGACTCCAGAGTTAGTGAAGCTCTTGGAAGGATCAGAATACAAGGATGCGAAGGTTGTCGATTACTAGATCGATAGTATTTTAGGTGGATTTATCATTGAGTTCACGATTGATACGTATGTCAGCTATAGTGAAGCTAAATACCATTTTTCAAAGGACCAAGAGGTAAGTATCTGAAGTCTATGAAAACCTGGATTAAAATTATATTGTGCGAGAAACAAGTTATGCCACTAAATTGATGTTTAGAAGAGGCTCGACAGGAGCTATGCGAAGTGGGAAACAATTCAGAAAATATCTAGACACAATTGCTGAGTATAGTCCTCTGTTGGGACCATTCGATAGTGAAGAAGAAATTAGTAGTCCAAAGATGCCCAGAGGTGCGCCGCAGTCAGTGGATCAAGGCACTATGGGAATTCCACATTCATCCACTCCACCTCTTCCCTCACCTCCACCTCACACACCTATGCCTCCACCTCCACCATCCACCTCCACCTCCACTATTTTGTATGGCAAACAATATGAAGATGCCTATATTCAGGGGTCTGGGGACAGAAGACCCTGATCAATTATGGTTTGTAGCAGATGTTGTGTGGAAGTCACAGTAGATAATGGATGACAATATGAAGAAAGCACAGCTGGTCACAACATTGCAAGATAGGGCACTGACTTGGTATATTAAGTACAATATGACTAATCCAACTACATCATTGAAAGACACAAAAGATGCATTGAGTAACGAATTCAGAAAGCCAAATTCACAATCCCAGTGTGTGACTGAGATCAAAGAAATTAAGAAGAAATTGAATGAATTTGCATGGATCAAGGTGCACCTGTAGTGTGTGAAGGATTCCAGGGACGAGTAAGAGGATGAGAGGGAGGAGCTAAAAGAGGTTGCAGATAGGTTATTTTTTATAATTGTGGGGAACCAGGCCACTATGCATGAGATTGTTAGAACTTGACACACCCCTCTTGTCAGTATTGTTGACAATTTGACCACGTAATAGAAGATTTCCCTATAATCATCGCAAAGATGCAAGAGAAGAAGAACCAGTAGCCCACTCAGAACATCCAGGTGGTGAGGTCAGAACCACACGAGAATGGCCCAAGTGTTAATATAGTTATGTGATGCAGTATAGCTACTGGGGAAGATAAAGCTGTAGGGAAACAACTAGAAGAGAATCTATGGGTGTGGAGGCCTACTAAAGAAGATACTAAATTTGATTTTCATAAGGAAAAAGGAACATTTATGGAGGCAAAGAAGAGCTTTGTGGATTAAGAAGCTTCCACATCAAAGAATTAGAATGCAAGGACAGAGAAGCCTGAATAGGTCATTGCTACGTAGGAGACAAATATGTCAGTATTGAAATCCTTCTTGCAAACTTGCATGAAGCTCTTAAGGGACCATAAAGCAGTGGAGGGACTGCAAGAGTTAATAGACAACTGCATTGGCAAGGCTAAGCCGCTACCTAAACAGTGCACAGTGCATAAAGTAAAATAAAGTAAGAAAAGGACTAGTCGGGAGATGAGATTGATTGCACAGATTAGAGAATTTGAAATGGACTAGGTGATCTTAGATTGGGGATCTGATGAAAATGTTTTTCCTAAAAAGACCTGGGAAAAAATGGGAAAGACGACGCTACAGTGGTCCTCAATTTAGCTGCGAATGGCAAATGAATAGAATATTATTCCTATGGGACACCTACAAGAAGTAACTATAAACATTGAAGGGGCACACACTATAATTGATTTTGAGGTAATTAAAATAGTGGATGATAGTAATCCCTACTTGACAATGCTTGGAATCAATTGGGTGTTTGATATGAATGCAGTCATCAACTTGAAGAAGTGCAACATGAAGTTTGAGAAGAAACTAATAGTGATTGTTCCATTGGATCCAGCCAAAGGTGTGCGGTATACTGAACTAGTCTGAGATTACTATGAGGAGGATGATATTGAACATATCTCTAAGCTTATTGTATGGAAAGAGGATTGTATCAATCCTATAGTGGATGGAAGAATTACTTGGAAAAGGATAGCTCCTACAACTCAGATTTAGATGAGGAGTTCGAGCATTGGAAAAATAGATTACATGAAGTATCAATGATGCGATGCAACAAACGTACTAGATCACTCTGATGTATATCCATTGAGATATGCAATTTACATATTATGATGGCTTAGAAGATGTAAATTTGTTTCTTGATAAATTTGGAAGGGATGTACCAGAAGAGCATCGATTCTAGGCATTGGACATCACGTTGAGAGCTGCGCCTGCCAGATGGTGGGGTACACATAAGGACATTTTTATAGAATGGAAGGAGTACCGAAGGATGATGAAGTTGCGATTTGGCTATGAAAATACCTGCATTATTGAAAAATATACAGGGAAGGATGACCTGCACAAGCATCTGGCTTGTTGGATGAAAGCATGGGGAGAGGAACCATAGCCTAAATGGGTACATATATTATGCCACACCTTGAATACTATTCCAATGAATTGGTACTTAGAAATAGAATTGTGACATGGAACCGTGAAGTGGGACGTTATGAAGGAGAGATTTTTGCTAACATTTAGTTTTGAGGACAGATTCTGTATTGATGAAGCATTATAGGAAGTCAAGGTTGTGATATTTAGAACACCTGTAGAGCCTATCACATGGGTACATCTTGACTAGAGTATGTAGTTGCGCCATGCTCTGGAGTGCTACAATGCTACCGCAAAAGTAGGTGAGAAAGATCCCAGAAATATTAGTATCCATGAGTTAGAGGGACAATGTGAAGTGGCTAGACCTGAGGTGTAGGTTCCTGACATTTCAAAACCATTGAAGACAAGGAAAGTGAACATTGGGTTGGAAGAACCGCTGAAGTTTGTGAATATAGGCGATTACTGGGATGAGGACACAGTTGATAAGGTCGCAGAGTTGTTACATGAATATCAGGACTTGTTTCCAACGAAGTTCTCTGATCTAAAGGGGATAGTAGGTGATCTAGGTGTTATGAAGATCAATCTAAAGTCAAATGCGAAGCCGGTAAAGCAGTGCCCATACCAATTGATTCCTAAATAAAAAGAAAGGGTGTGCAAAGAGTTGGATAAGATGCTCACAACAAGGATTATTGAGCCTGTAGAAGAATTGATCTGGGTTAGTCTCATGGTAGTTCAAGAGAAGAAGACAAAGGGCCAAATCAGATCTGCATAGATGTAAGGAAGTTGAATGATGCTTGTGTACATGATCCATTCCCTACGTCGTTCACATATGAAGTCTTGGAGAATGTTGGTGGTCAAGAAGCATACTCTTTTACAAATGGATTATTACAATAGATGATCAAAGTAAGACTACCTTTGCCATAGAATGGGTTTCTTTTCAGTATACAATTATGCCCTTTGGACTTAAGAATGCCCCTACGATCTTTTCTAGGGTGGTAGTCGCAGCCTTTAAGGAATTTATTCACAAGTTTTTTGAGGTATACTTTGATAATTGGATGGTGTTTGGGTTAGTTAAAAAGAATGTTTCAAGTCTTTGCCTAATGTTGGATACTTGTAGGAAGTATTAGATCTCCCTAAATCTAGAGAAATGTATATTTTGCATACCATATGGAATAACTTTGGGCCACATTGTTTGTAAGCAAGGGTTGATGGTGGACCCTACTAAAATTGCATTGATTATCAATTTGGATCCCTTGGGGAATGTAAAACAGTTGTGCGCAACATTTGGCCATACAAGATACTATAGAAGGTTCATTAAGGCATATGCGGAGATCAATGTGCCCATGGAGAAATTATTGAAGAAAGATGCAACATTTTGTAGGGATGATGATTACCAGAAAAGTTTAGATGTTTTGGAGGAAAAGATGGTTACAACACCTATTCTAGTGTTCCCCAATTGGAAGAAATAATTTCATGTACATGTGGATGCGTCCTGCATAACATGAGGAGCAATTTTAACCCAACCAGGCACTGGAGATAAACCATCCGATTGCATTTGCGATTAGAAAACTATCTAAACAGAGAAGAATTATTCAACCACAGAGCGCGAAGGGTTGGAAATGGTATATGTACTCCAGAAGTTCAGACATTATCTGTTGGGTGCACACTTAAAAATGTATATAGACCATTTTTTCCTCGAAGTACCTGGCCAACAAGCCTATTTGGGGGGGGGGGGGGGGTGGGGAATTTGTAGGTGGTTACTGCTATTTCAGGAGTATAACTTTGAAGTAATTGTGAAGCTAGGAAGATTAAATGCTAGACCCGATAACCTTTCACGAATTGAGAATGGTGAAGAACCTACAAGTATTGATGAAGGATTGCCTTACGCATAACTCTTTGCTGTGCACATTGCAGATGAACATTTTGCAGATATAATCCAATTCCTATCTACAAGTGTAGCTCCTGAAGGATATACGATGTAGCAGAAGAAGGAATTGGTGGTTAGGGCTGCATATTTTTCTGTAATTGCAAGGCAATTATACAAAATGGGGATGGATGAAGTTCTACTCAGGTATGTATTAGATTATGAAAGACAAAGTATCCTCACTGAAGCACATCCAGGAGTTGTTGGAGGATATTATACTGGAAGAGAGATTGCACAGAAGATACTACGAGCTAGGTTGTGGTGACCAACTCTACAAAAAGATCCAAAAGAGTATTGTAGGGCACACGATGTCTGTCAAAGGACCGGGAAGTCATCGCGAATGGATGAATTTCCTTTGAACCCGCAAGTCTCGTTACATGAATTTGACAAATGGGAAATAGATTTTGTCAGACCTATTCAACCATTAGGAAGGAAGACAGGAGTGTGCTGTATCATCACGGCAACAAAATACTTTACCAGGTGGGCTGAGGCATGGCCCGTGAAGAAGTGCAACACAACTGCAGTTGCGAAGTTTATATTTGTGTACATTCTGTCTAGGTTTGGATATCCTAAGATTTTGATGAGCGAAAGGGGTTCACATTTCCTGAATGAAACGATTTCTACTTTGCTAGAAGAATTCTAGATGTATCATCAGAAAAATGTTCCATACCATCCTCAAGCAAATGGAATAGTTGAAGCTTTAAGTAAGATCCTGGAGAATGTTTTGACAAAGATCTGTAATGTGAATAGGAATGATTGGGATGTGCACATACCAGTTGTTCTTTGGTCATATAGAACAACATGTAAGAAGTTGACTGGACAGACACCATTTCGACTGGCTTATGGACAAGAATTGGTGATGCCAATGGAGTACAAATTGCCCAATTTGAGGATTGTTGCAGTCACAGAGATGGCAGATCAGGATATAATGGAAGAATTCCTCGCACAGATACTTGAGTTAGAAGAAGATCGATTCTTGGTAGGTTTTCATTAGAATGTGAAGAATGCTAGAGAAAAGGCATGGTATGATCGCCACATTAAGAAGCGCACCTTAAAAAATGGAGATTTAGTGTTGGTGTATGATAGAAATTTTACTAAGTTCCCAGGAAAGTTTCAGATGCATTGGATGGTACCATACATCATCAAGGAGATTACAGATGGAGTTGTAGTTTAGCTCATGAAGCTAAATGGGAATATTTATATAGGGAGAATCAATGGGAGCCACTTGAAGTTATATAGGGATGATCTTGCCCTTGCACACTAACTACATGGATGTAGGATCGGCTCAGTACTTCACGCAGTTGAAAGGAAGTGTGGGACTATAAACTACTCTACCATGAGAAAAGTTTGGTGAAGAGTTTGGGTTGCACAATGGTTAGGAGAAAGGTGCAGTTGGGAGCTGCGACGAAGGAACTACGCTAGCTAGGTGGGTCCCGCATAGCCTAGCCAAAAATTAACCGTTGAAAGCATTGTAAATGATTGGATGGTTATTTTTCCATTAAAGAGATCTGGGCAGGGCATTTAAGGAGTATATCTTTGGAAATTTGTTGCCAAAAGAGAATTAATGAAGGAGATCTACAGGGAATCAATGTATTTGAATTAAAAAAGGGCTATAAATACAACATCCTGCTCCATATTTGAACACTTTTCTTCCAGAGAGATTGTCTTGATATTTTGTGCTTAAGTTTGAGAATAGAAGGTTATTGTATGTCTGGACGAGATGGGAAAAAGGTAGAGCATGAATTTTCACAGAGGGGGCTTACGTTTGAGGTAGATTTGTTCGAGTTGTAGAAAAAACTCTTCTAGGATAGCTTGGCCAAGATGACTACTACACCACCTACCCATATTACCTCACTACGCTCTCCAAGAATGAAACCGAACCCACCTTTTGCAGCACCGGCTGGGAAGAAGCAGAAGAAGCCCCAACCTCCACCAATGCGCCAGTCCCCTAGAAAGATACCTACATAGAAAAGTCAGAAGGGGAAGATGGACAAAAACAAACAGCCTATGGAACCTGTGGATTTGGAGGAAGAAGAACTGGTCGAGGGGTTGGAGGATATCCTTGCAGAAGATGTTGAGCCTATTTCTAGACTACCTCCTTACATGCCACCAAGGAAGCCAACATCCAAACTATATAAGGACCTGGATGCATTTAAATATAAGGTATTCACTCCACTATTACCAGAGCATGTATCCATAGAGGGTGAGTTGTTGGCCCGGGTACCATATTTGAAGATGGAGGACTGGGATCAGAATGATTTTGTGAAGTACCCTCCCTTTTAGCCCAACAATTATTTGAGATCTTTGTATTATGAAGAAGTGGGAGTCACAAGGGGAGAGCCAAAAAAGTGGGCGGCTGAAATCTAGTGTGCACATCTGTTAAACATGATTTATGTTCCTCACTTTGGGCGAAGTAATATCAACACGATTTGTGTGCGCCAATTGCTGGCATTGGTGCATGATGGATGTTTATGGCTAGGGACACCCATCGCCATTGATGAGATGTTGATTAGGAGGATCACCGCGCTCCCCTATCAAGGTGTGAACCCAAATGATGCCTTTGTGGGAAAGTCGCAGAAAAATAAGTTGGTGGACTACATGAAGAGCGACTTTGGGTTAGTGAAGAAGTCCTGGGGCTACACTGTTAGCTCCAAATCCAATGAAGCCATGAGGTTCATTGCTTGCATTTTGGCAAGAAAAATAATGAGAAAGTATCGTGCAGATGAAGTGTTGACCCTAGTTGTTTCCTTGGATGTGCAGTGCAGCAAGGGCGTCCAGTACAACTAGGTGGGCTATCTGTGTAAATAATTCTTGGTAGATTGTTGTGAAGCCCAGGAGGAGGGAAAGGCATTCCAGTATTCTTAGTTGTTATTGTTTATTGCACTGGTTGTGTGGTTCACACCAGACGACAAGCAATTCCCCAAAGTGGATACTGATGTCTCTGAAGTTGGATGATACACTTCACTTTAGACCTCCAAGGAGCCCACAAGGGTGATGGAGAATAAAAATTTTTGGGTCTTGGTCGAGATGGACCTGCACATGGTGATCAACCAACGACCATGGTTGTCACCTGCTCTATATGCAGAGTATAAAAATGTAGTAGACTTCAAAGCATATTTTCACAATATGTTCATGCACTTGAAGAAGGATGCCACAGGAACATGGCACAATTTGCCTCATTTAGTCACAGAGGAGGATGTTATGGGGTTCATTAGCAAATGGTTGAGTGATTTGCTCACCCCATCTAGCGAAGTAGCCGAAACAAGAAGGTCACAAACGTAGAAACAAGGAAAACAACAGCTGTAATAGAGGCCAAGAAAGGCAAAAATAAATAATCACAGAAGGATTCTAAGAAAGAGAAGGAAGCACAAAAAGAAAAAGATTTGCAGGAAAAAATAACACAGGTCCCCATTAACCTTGAAGAGCCTGATATAGAGCACACATATTTTGAATTCGAAACCGTAGATGAAGAGGAAGGGGGCATAAACCCCTATGTCAGATCAGAGGACTTAGATTCCCCCTTTAGTATCAGGAAGAGACATAAGCGTAGTTCAACTGGACCATGCAAGACGTAGAAGTCTGATAAATCTATGGGTTCTGAACCATTGGTCCTCATGGAGGGGGACATTGATGAGATAGGTGATGTTGTCTACTTCGCAACTGAAAACATATGGGGGCACATCGAGGACCAGTACAAGCAGGTATTATACAAAGTGAAACAGGGCCTGAAGGAATTGTAGGTCTAGATAGGAATTATCCAAGCGAGCGCGGGACAAGTAAGCGTGAGTGAGGTTGCTGGGACATCAAAGGCAGAAATGAATGCAAACCCTCGTGCAGTGATGCAGTCGAAGGGTTTGCTGCATGTCAAAACAGTTGAGGATCAGGCCAAGCTATTGCATATGACCAACATGAGTATCAAAATTGTAGCACTGCTTATCCAAACCTTGCACAAATTGAACCAAGGAATTTTAGACGAGCTCTGTGTCCAGGAGATAGGAGCTCTGTTGATTTTCTAAGAAGTAAAGACTAACAATCAACATATTTTTGTAGAGAAAGTGCATGCCTTGCAAGCCCGCGATGAGTTGATGCAACACAATTAGAAGCTAGAGGCACCCTTACCCAAGTATGTAGCGAGTTCCTTGAGCTCCAAATTCTAGCCAAAGCGACCTCTATGGAGAAAATTCAAAAGTTAGCTACTGAATTGAAAGAATCCAAGAAGGAAATTGGAAAGGTGTGGTTTGAGCTGCAACTGCAGATTTTATAGCTTCAAATGAAGCTGCATCCAACCACACCTCCGGAGGTCAAAGAGTAGCATGAGGCTGCGATTAAAGCTGATATGAAAACTATAGCCACTACATCCAAGGACCGCTGCTAATTGTTTGATCAGACAATGGAAATGTGGGCCTCTCTACAAGAGGACCCACACTTGCAGAAGATCAAAGCTAACATCCATGATAGACAACTATAGTTTGATGAGATCTGTGCAACAGAACAGACCCTTGCACTTGTGAAAAGGTTTGTCGGACTTTAGGAATGAAAAAATTTGTAGCCACATATCGATGAGCTACCCAAAAAAGTGTCCATTATTGCAGCGCGAACATAGTTGTGAGCTGATGAGGCAAGCCTATTGTCTCATACCATTGAGGGCAAGCTAAAGGCCCTTCAGTGGGATCAGAGGACCTTGGGCCTTACAGTTGAAGGTCCAACGATGGAGAAGTTGGTCAAAGAAGTTCGTCAGGTTGCTATGTAGGGAACAATAGATCTTCAAGCATTTAAGGTCAAATTCAGTAGCCTGCAAGCAAAGGTTGAGGGAACACCAGCAGAGTGACTCAAGACGAGTTGCAGCTTTGTGTTGGGGGCTTGTTGGGACATGGTCCGCTGGGTCAAATTTTGTTAAAGTTTTGTTAAGTTTGTAAAGATATTGTAAAGTCTCCACATTTTGAGGAGTAGAGCATGAGTAATGCAGGTCAATAGCAGTCAAAGGAGATTTAGGAAGGTCAAATCCCCTTAGTTTGTTAAATTCAAGTTGTTTTGAGACTCACCCATGGTTCGTGGACAATGGTATTATAATGAAGGAAGAGTGTAAAAGGAAGAGCCATAGGTAAGCTAAGTAAGAAGTGCATGAATTGACTTTGAATTTGTTTGTTCTGTACTTGGGCGAAGGGGAAGGCTCTTGTAATTGTGTGTGTGGATACCTTGGCAAGTCCACAGCTGAGTGTGTGGGCCCTTACAATTGGGTGCGCAAGGTTGGGAAGAGTTTGTAACTGAGAAACTGGAGCATAATAAAGACATATTTTGAAGTGATATCTATGTATCTATGTATTATTGTTTATTTCTGAAGTTGTTGTATTTATGAACTGTTGAATGCATTTAATCGGGAAAAGTACTTAATAGATTTGTGAAGGTGTAGATCTTCTTATTTGTATGATGTTATGCATGTTTAACGCAATCGACGAAGGATAAAAATATGTTAACTATTATTTACTATAAGTTCTGGGTTTCAAGGGTTAGGGTTTGTGAAGGTCAAGATAAAGCCCTAGATCTGAATAGAACACATCACATAGCCCTTTGGATGCAGAAACCTGGTTCTAGCATCCCCCAATACTGCCTCGGGTGAGACTGCAGCCTGCACAACATGAGTTGTTGTCGAAAGGGGTGTAGTGTAGGGTTTTGTTGGTTAGTGTTGATGGTGCTGGACCCTCCAACATGTCAAGGAGATCTCCTTGGTAAGAAGTCCCAATTATACCTCAGATCGTTTAGTGTAGGAGTCCCAGCAGTGGGTCATAAAGAAATGCCTTGACCACGATGTCGCACAAAGGAAAGTAAGATAACTCTGTCAGTAGCAAGGGTGAGATGAGTGCACCCCTTGGCAACCTGTAGTAGTACTTAGGTGAGAAGGGAACACACGAGTGAAGATGCATCACAAGCTAGAAAGAAGATCAGTCGACAATCAAAAGTGATGGTTAAACCAATAACACATCTGCAACAACATTCATATAATCGCATACGAAGAAGTTCATACACAACTACATAAGTTAAACAACATACATTGCTAAGCAACCAGAGCAGTCCAACTACAATAACAACATATGCATGAAAATGTGTTGCCTCTTATTATATAAATAAGTCTAAGTCCCAATCATACAATACATCCATGTAAACTAGTAGGTATATGACTGGTTCGTGTCTGATCATCCAATAATGTCAATAGGCACATGAGGGTGTTCCTGATAAGTTTTCATTCCAAAATTGTCATTATCAATAATGCTTGAAAGTTATTCTTCTTCAAAACTCTGTTTTGAAGAAGAAATCGTCAAATTTATTTTTTGTAATAAATATGTAATCTTTTTAAGGTTTTTCAAATTCTACAGTTCAGTGCAGCCCTGGTCATCCTTTTCCAAAATCCAATGCCATCATCCTTGCAAAAATTGCCAAAGGTTTCATCATTTCAGTCAAAAAATCAAAGGAAACAACCAAGAAACAAAGCTTCAATTAAAAGGTGAAAAGTGCCAAAGTGTAAACATTACAAAAATGGGTTTTGGAGAAACAAAAATCAAATCCATGTCTTTATAAAGATATTTCCATGAGGATCAATGTCATTGCATGCCAAGACCAAAGAGAAGCAATTCAAAGCAAATTGGTTGAGAAAGCATGCAATTTGGGTGAAGTTGGATGAAACTTGGCTAGTGTGGCACATAGAGCAGCTGGCGCGACGCACTGGAGAGGCGCGGTGCACTGGGAGCGAACACGCAGTGTAATTTTACACGAGCGTGGTGCACTGGGAAGGTGCGGTGCATTGGGTATGCAGCGTGGCCCATACAGTTAAAGGCTCGAAATCGCTCAAAATTCTTCCAAATTGCCAATAATTCGCCCGGATTTGCCAGGTAGATTCTCCCTCATTGCATTTTATTCAAGTTTGTGCTATGATATGGTGTTCGAGGAATGCTATTGGGCTAAACCTTATCATGTCAAAGCTTCATATAACAATGGCTGCCTAGGGTTTCAACAAATGTTTGTCACCATGTTTTTACTCCTTCCATCATTCTCTTTCCCCCTTATTCCATTTTTTGCCCTGATTTCATTTTTCCCTACCCCCTAAAAGTTACTACACCCTTATCCTAAATCCCTATTCCCAACTTTTCAAATCCAAAACCCCTAAACCCTAATCCTATACATAAAATCCAAACTCCTCCCATATTTCCCTAATTAAATCTATCCCAATAGTCCCTAATCCCTCATATTTGTTTCCTCTATCCTAATAGTCCCTTGTTTCACTTTTTCCCCTTGGTGGCAGAGTTCAACCACATCACAAAGAGCAGTCCAATACAGTTTCATTCACCAACATCTTTATCTCCAAGGCAGTTTGTATAGCAGCAATTATGTTATCCGGTCATTCATCTGATTATGAAGTGGAGACCCAAAGTGACTCACCCATGGAGGGACATGCACCCCGGAGGCTTCATAAAGGTGGCATACATGTTAGAGAAGAACCGACCACCCTTATAGAATTGCAGGCCTGCCCTCTTGCCCTCTCTTGTTTCCAGTTTCAGTCATGTTATGAATTTTGTGAGAGGGTTGTTACTGTTGAAGTCCATCATGAGTTGGCTAGCTTATTTGTACTGCATTTACATTCACTTTCACACTTACACCAGATTCTATCTCAAGAGCAACCGACTTACCTAACATTAGAGAGCCATGGAACAAGAGGCAGAAGATTGACCGGCAACATTATGGGCCATATATTAAACCTAGTTTCTTGAGGTAGCTCAAGAGAGTGTTCCCTTTCCTATAGCTCATAGATGAGTATACTCCACTAATGAAATTAATCATGAAGTATTTAAGTTGTGAAGGCCGTTTCTCTTGATTAATGCTTATCATATTAGGTTGCTCATGCACTTCACCTGGGTATAGATGATGAACATCCCATATTTAATATGCCGAAACATAGAAAGGATGACCATCCTCGTGAAGCACAAGACCCCTTAGCAGCAGTTCAACAATATTTTCCATTTTTCTCTCATCAAGATTTTGGTGGTTCATCAGCTTGGTTTATAGGGCATCACTTGGGATGATTTCATCTCTCATGATTTTCTCAGAGCTTCACAGGGACCTCTAGAGGCTGGGCATGAGACAAGTGGGCCTTCTCATCAGCATGAAGGCCATGATCCACACATTGCTACTATGCCAGTTTTTATTACTTATCAGAAGGGCACGAGGCAGTTATTTGCAATTGCAAAGCGAGTGTTATCTGGACCTGGGGTGGAAGGGGCCTCGCTTCCGACATCAGCACCACAGGTACAGGACCGAGGCAAGAGGCCAATGCAGGATTAGGGGGCTTCAGGTGAGCGAGAGACTTACTTCATTCTCATTTAGGATGATGTTACAGACATGGCCTCGCAAAATGCACACCTTAGAGAGATCGTCCAGGAGAAGCAGACAGAGATCACAGCCTTGTCCCTCGACTTGGAGAGTGATAAGTGGAATATGAAATACTTGGAGTAGAGGAATAAGAAGCTTGAAGATCAGCAAGCAATCATGGAGTTACAAAACATCCGTGAGAATCGCCAAGCTGCCCAAAGGAGGAGGATTGAGTTCACTACATTGGAGCAAGAGATTAATGATGATCGAGAGTCTTGGCTCGAAAGAATCAACATCCACCTGGAGAGATTACTGGGAAAGGCCGATAAGGACAAGGCATTGTTGGGACACATGGCTTTCCATTATAGGGCACGAAATATGAATTCCAAGGCACGAATAAGGAGTCTAAAAGCAAAATTGAAGAAGGCAATAAAGAAGCAAAAGAGGAAAAAGGAGCATGATTGTCTTTAGATATTGGCCAAAGCCACTTTAGCCCAGCATCACACTTGATAGAGAAGGTACAGCCCAAATTTCAAGAAATTTGGAGCAATTTTTGCATTTTTAAAAATTTTTGCACTAAAAAACAGGGTTTGCCTCCCTATGCGTCGCGCCACGTGGCGCTCGCTTTTGCTAGAGGGCTCCAAATTTCAAAAAATTTATATTTTTGGATTTGGCATGAAACATTATGACTGCTGGTGCATGGCCAAGAAATTTGGGCAAGTTTTGGGCCCTCAAGAGGTCAAAAACACTCAAAAAATGACCTCTCTGCCCTTATTTTGACACATAGGAAGCAGTCTTGGGAGATTGAAGTTTTAGAGGGGCAATGGACACCAAATTGAAAAATTCCACTTGTGTTGGAAAGTAGACTGGCAAGGCTTTCGAACGAGCTATTATGAGCTCAATTTGGACTCCAGGAAGGGCCTTAAATTCAGCTCCAAAGTGGCGCGATGCACAGAGAATTAGGCGCGACGCATAGGGGATTTTTGACAAAATTTTCACCTTCTAGCTCAGAAATTCGGCCAGTTTTGACTAGTTTTGCTTTTTGATGTAGTTATTGATCTATCTTGATGTAATTGGAGGACCATGATGTAATATTGGCATATTTTTACTTGTTTTAGAGGATTCATTCACTAAAAAGTGAAAATTTAATGAATGAATCAGTGTCCTACCTTATAGAGGCAAGTTGTTTGATTGCCTAGATTTCAGTGCTTTGTTTAGAATTGGTTGAAACAACTCCTAGAATGATGAGGTCGACCCCTAGAGGCATGGTAATGGGTTAGGATGGGCTATATCATGTATTTTCTGAGTCATTGTTAGGGTTGGACACTTGGGATTGCTTGGCACATCATTGTACATTCTATCTCTGCATTTTTGGCAAGGGAAAGACTAGGGTTTTGCAACACTTGTTGGGATCCATGTGGCTCTATGTTTTGATGGTGTTTTTCTCTATGTAATTTTAAGTTCATTGGTGTATATGTGTATCATTTTCCCTTCTCTTTTCTTCTGAAATTAAGCAAATGAGTGATTAAGGTAGAATCCATTGGACTGCTATGCTCTGCCTTGAAATTTTGTTTAATTTTACATGTTTTCATCTGTTTGAGGAGGACTCTCAAGACTCTCTTGCCCTCCTTGGCTCCTTACCGGTCTGATCCATCCATTTATTCAAATCTAAAGCATCAAAATGATTGCCTTCCTTGCCCCAATCAAAACTCTGCAAAAACTAGGCCTCATCCCCGGACCAAATTTGCCTTTCCATTTTTCCAACAGAAAACCCCCAAAAAACTCAAATTAAATCCTTGCACTTCATACCTAGCCTAATATTAGTAGCTATTTCAGTCATCTCAAGCCCCATCGACTATCCTTTTCTGGGATTGACTCGGAGAGAGCCCTCTCTTGTTCTCATAGGGCTAGCTACGAGGTTGAGCGTGGTTTGATGTGGACCTAGAAGCTTACCTTTTCAGCCTGAGGTAAATCTAGGCTCTAAAAGCACCAACTACTATTCCTATTCCTGCTGCAACTCATTCGTGTGTTTGTGCAGCATCATATTCTTCCTCGAGTTGCTGCTTCAGCACATGAAACTGCTTATTTGTTCCATTATCTATCTTTGTGTGATCTTCATGTCACATCGTCAGCTCATAGCCCAAGTCTCCAAAGTTTCTTTATTAGTGGATCTGCTCGATCTTGCAACTTTGTTCCACCTCTGTGTTGTCAACACCTTCCTCTTGCATTCATTGCATTCGTTGCGTTTGCTACATTTGCTTCATTCACTGCATTCATTGCATTCGCTGCATTCTGTATGCTGCCTTCAGTTGTTGTTCATGATGTTGCTCGCTGTGATATCTTGATGTTCTTGTCTATGAACAACTTGATGTCTTCATGAGTAGGAAAGCTCATAGACATTTGATCGACTACATCTCCAAGTGTGCTGTGAACAGTGTCTTCAACTCTGCCCTCTTGGAGACCATTGTACCTGCACTATTGAGAGGTAGATGAAAACCTGCAATACCTAGAGACATGGTAAGGCTCATGGAAATAAATCTATCATTTGAAAACCAAAATGAACTTGAGAATTGACTTGCAACCTACCTGTGTGACTGATCATGAAGGTTGCGCAATTTCGGCTGAGAAGTCAGGAGACTGACTGCCAAGACTATGCAAGGCATAGTCTGGGATGCTGGGGGACTGATTAACTATTGGAACTGTGCAATGCATAGTCTAGTCTGGCTGCTGACTGCTAGAATTGCACAATGCACAATCTCCACTGGCAATGGCTGTAGGCTCAGTGACTGCACTGCGCAATTTTATGGGCCAACAGTCATTGTCCCTCAGAAATGGAAAAATAGTCCTAGAGGATAGTGCCTAGGTATAAATGCACATTTCCTGAGGGGACTACAGAGCCTTCCTTCTCAAGATTGTGCAATGTTGTCTTGATGACGCTCTTAGTGAGGTAGGGTCTAGGCCAAGGCTGCCCAGACTCGCCGACGGGCAACTGAAAGTGAATGTGAATGTGAATGCATGTTGATGCTGAGTGTAAGAATAAGTGAATGATCATGCATGCAAATGGTGAATGAAAAATTCAGAAAATGGAACAACATGCATGTGGGTGAGGCGAGTCGCCGAATAATTGTTCGTTTGCGAAAAATAGTTTCATGCATGCGACAGTAGTGAGTTAGCAACGAAAATTGAAATAGTGCTAGGCCAAGCTAATATACATGTAAATGACAGCAAGAGCTCACTAAAATCAAGAAAAAAGTACTCACACAAGCGAAAACACAAAAAATGACAGAAATGCAACACAAGGCATGGAAAGTAATCTTACCCCAAAACAGTTGAGTTGAATGTGCCGACAGCTCCTAGATGTGAAGTGGGATGTCAGAGCTACAAGGTTTATGAGAGGAATGAGCTCTGCACGGTCTGGTTGATGAGTTTTGATACCATTGAGGTTGTGACGGGCATGCCAAAATATAGGGAAAGCGACACTTGGTCGGAGGTTTCTAAACTGATCCTTGCATGTAACCTCCAACTGCTAAACCTAGATCCCCAAAACAATGGATGCCTTTGCATGCTTCCTTGGGAGAAACAACCCATGCATGGAAGTCATTTTTGCTCAGTCCTAGAGGGAACCGGTCAACTCAGCTACACATGCAAGGGACTGCTCGACTGCTGGAAGGAAATGCACATTTTTGGCTGTAGCTAGGTTGGATGCTCAAGAGATTTGCGTAATTTCTGCGTAAAGAAGCTGACTGCTGCCTAGATTCGTGCAAATTTTGGGCTGAACAACCCTGTTGGGGAAAATTGCACAATTCCTACTGGGAATGTTGACTGGCAGAATTGTGCAATCTTGGAGCCCAGCAGGATGCCAGACAGGATTGCGCAAATTTTGGAGGGAAGGTTGGTTTCACTCCATAAATGTGCAATTTTCTTGTGGAAGTTGCTCAGCCTGTAGCTGGACCAAGTCCGGGTGAACAACCTGTGAGGAGATTGCATCAAGCTGTGATCAACACGCTGCCTTTGTGCAAGAAAAACACTAAAGCTTGTGAACCTGATGAAGCATGACAAGCTACTATGAAGGTTGGAAGGGAGGCTCCAAAATGAAGCTAAGGAAAAGATTTGGACGGTGGTTGTAGCCACTACAACACTTTGTGACACACTGGTAGAACTCCAACTCTCTAAATGGACCTTGTTCATGAAAAGCAAAGTCTAACACCTCCGGAAGTATTGTTAGTTCTCAACTCCTCTTGGTTTCACACTAGCTTGATTGTGAGATGTAGTGTCTACCAAACTCTTGGTTGATTGACACACATTCCAAACCAAGTCAACATAGTTGTTTTGATTGGTGTTGAGGGGTATATTGATGCATAAGCAATATAGTTGTCAGAGTCTTGGTTTCATCTTTGGTGTTGATCTGCTGCCAGCAGGCCTGGGCAGTACCCCGGTGGAGTCACATAGGAACACAAGCATGGCTCCACTGCCAGCGAGCCTAGTTAGTACCCCGACGGAGTTACTTGCATCACCTCTTTGCACAGGAAGCCTTTCTCTTATTTTGCCTTATTCATTTTCATTTTTTTCAAACTTTTTTCACTTTTTCATTTTCATCTTCGTAACTGTGCATAGCACTTATTCATTTCAGAGGCAGAAGAGGGATCCCTACTTATTGAGAGCAGAAGAGGTTGTTCCTATAGAGAAGTAGTTTATTATACCTCTGATGTTCCTATTAAGGTTTCCCCCTCACCTTACTCTACTTGACTGAGCTGGCAAGGGTTAACCCAAAAATAATCAACTAGAGTAGGTGACACTAGTTAGCGCGCAAGCATTGTGTTTTTACCAAGGTTCACTTCGAACGGTACGTATTTTCCATCGACATATCATGGACTGAAAGTAACAAGTTCTTCATAGAGAGGGAGGATGATAGATAACCAAGTAGTGATAGTAGCACAAGTCCTCTTGCACTTTACCCAGCTTGCTTCAAGATTCATACATGGTTTCATGTGAAACTATCCTACGAAACAAAACAAGTGAACTAACAACCAACAAACTAAAGCAAGAGCAGAAGAAAAAGTGAAAGCAAAGCAAGTAAGCAAAGGTTAGTCAAGTGATAGTGATGTTCCTCCATTTTATCTCAGTCTTAGAATTCACCAATTCATTCTTCACAACTCCATGCTTGACTCTGGAGCCTCTCATAACTTAATGCCCAAATCCATCATGGAGAGGCTAGGTCTAGATATAACTTGTGAGTATCATGACTTGTATTCTTTTGATTCTGGAAAGGTCCGTTGTCTTGGTCTAATCAAAGACTTGGTAGTATCTCTAGATCAAATCCCCGCCAAGAATGTTTTAATGGATGTGGTGGTAGCTGATATACCGCCATGGTTTGGCATGTTATTGTCAGGATCCTAGGGAGAAAAATTAATAGGCACACAACAATCAGATTTCTCCTATGCCATCATCCCAGTTTTCAGGCAATTGAGAAAGTTGTGCAGAGAAAACAAAATGAAGTTTATGATAACTAGAAAGTGGAAACCCAACAATCGTCCCATAAATGTTGTACATACAAGTTTAGAGTCATTTATTTTGTATAATGATAGTGGACTGAATGATGTAGATAGTCAACTTGTAGAGATTAAAGATGTACCAGATATTTTCAATACTATAAGGGCAGTTTCAGACCAAGAAAGAGGTGTGCTGCCAAACTCACCTGAAAAGCCACTAGACAAGGCAGAAAAAGGTTCAGATCAGTCATCAGAGAAGGTAATGGAAACTTTCGAAGAGTCTAAAGTGAAATTTTAGAAAATTGACCCAAAACAACAAAAACATGAACAACTCTTGGAAGAGGAAAATTTCTTGTGGACCATGGACTTTAATGGCACCCTTGGGAAAGATGGAGCAGGTATTGGTATTTGGATTAGAAGTCCACACCATCATTAGCAAGGTAATCTCCCTCAGCATGTTAGATTATGCTCATATAAGTTAGCTTTTGATTGCACTAACAATGAGGCGGAGTATGAAGCGCTCATCATAGGTTTGAAGATCTTGAAGAGGTTAGGTGCCCACAAAATTTCCATGTATGGTGATTCAAAACTTGTAATTAAGCAAGTTAAAGGTGAATATCAAGCTCACCATCCATGAGTGAAATAGTATAGAAATGTCATTTTAGATATTCTTAGAATGTTTCCCGAATATACACTTTCAGTTGTACGAAGGACTCAAAATCTTATGGCAGATTCATTAGCTACAACTGCAAGTAATTTTTAAAATTCCAATTTTTTCTAACAAGAAATTCGAGATTCATGTCAAGCATCAACCCTCATTTTCGATAACTTGCGATACTAGCAAGTATTATCAGATGAAAAACAGGTGAATAACTTCCTTCATAGTGAAGGAGAGTTTGAAAATTTTTCTATGGATGAAATCTATGATGAATATGACCAAGTCATCAAGGCAGCTCAGGTTGATATCCTACAACTAAAAGATAACAATATTCCAAAAGGTATCATACCTCTGGAAAACTTGTTTGATCAGGATGATGTAGCAAGGAAGCCTACATTGGTTCCTATAGAGAAAGGTGTCGAAGATGTGAACATCGGAACAATAGACAAACCAAAAATGATCAAGCTGTCCAAATCATTATCTCCCGAAACAAAGGAAAAATACATTCGTTTACTGTGTGTGTTTTCTGATGTCTTTGCTTGGGATTATGCAAATTTGAAGGAATATGATAAGAAGATAATTTAGCACAGAATACCAGTCAGGGCCGATCCAAAGCCCTTCAGGAAAAAGTTACGAAGGATCAATCCAAGATTGCTGCCATCCATAGAAAAGGAAGTTAATAGACTTTACAAGGCAGGCATCTTTGTTCCCATCAGATTTTTCGATTGGATATCAAATCTAGTTCTGGTGAGAAAGAAGATTGGGGAGATAAGGATTTTCATAGACTTCAGAAACTTGAACAAAGTGTCGTTGAAAGATAATTACCCCCTTCCAAAAATGGACCATATTCTTAAAAGAGTTGTTGGCGCTTCCCAGCTTTCACTTTTGGATGGCTATTTTAGTTACAATCAAGTTTTAGTGCATGAGTACAGTTAAGCTAAGATGAAATTCACCACACCTTTGGGCACATTCAAATATGAAAATATGCCATTTGTTCTCAAAAATGCAGGGGCCACTTTTCAGCATGCCATGGACATAGCATTTTCAGACAAAAAAGATGTTTTCCTAGTTGTATACTTAGAAGATGTATCCGTATATTCACATTTAGATGATGAACATTTGCATCATTTAAGAATCATTTTTCAAAAGTGTAGAAAGTTTAGAATCTCTCTCAATCCAAAGAAAAGTATGTTTGCCATGGAGGAAGGCAAACTCCTCGGCCACATCATTACATCTGGATCGACCCTTCAAGAGTAGAATCCATTCAACAAATTGATTTTCCTCACAACAAAAAGGAAATCTAGGATTTCAATGGTAAGATGAATTTCTTACGAAGATTTATTCCTAATTTGGTTGAACATCTTAGAGAAATGACCAATATGTTAAAAAAATATAATGAGGTAAAATTTTGCGAAGAAGCCCGTAAGTCTTTTCATGCAGTCAAGCTTGCCTTAACCACTGCCCCTGTTTTGATTAATCTTGATTACACTGATGATTTTATCATATTTTCTTTTGTTTCTGAGCATACTATGGCAGTGGTACTAATCTAGAAAAGGGATAAAACTGAGATGCCAATTTCGTTTTTCAGTTGCAACATCAGGGATGCAGCTCTTAAATATAATAACATTGAGAAACAGGCCTTAGCTTTGGTAAAGGGAATCAAAGATTTCAGATTTTACATCTTACATTCACATACTCTTGCTTATGTGCCTAATGCAATGGTAAAAGAAGTCCTTGTGCAGAACGACTCGGAAGGTAGGAGAGGTAGATGGATAGCAGCACTACTAGAATATGATCTTGAGATCAAGCCTACAAAGTTGATCAAGGGTCAAGGCTTAGCTAAACTCATGTCCAAGTAAAACCTTCATGCTCTAGACATCAACCTTACGGTAGCATTATCACATAGAGAAGAAGTGGATCTCATTCAGGTATCTGAAATATTTCTCTCATCTTCACGATATTTTGATATTATTTATGTATTTCAGCATCTAAACCCTCCTCCAGGCATGTCTAAGGCTAAGACCAGGTCGTTGAAGTTGAAGGCTTCCAAATATTGTATCATGAACAATGCACTCTACTGGAAAGATCCAGGAGGTGTATTACTGAATTGAAGATGAGTCCAAAGAAGTAATAATGACTTTCACAAAGGAGATTTTGGGGGTCACTTGTATTGGAAGACTACGACCAATAAAGTACTGAGAGCGGGTTACTATTGGCCTATGCCTTTTGTAGATACCTAGAAGGTAGTGATGAGTTATCACAAGTGTCAATTTTTTCAAGGTAAAAGAAAGCTTCTTCCCTTACCTCTACAACCAATATCAGTTAATGCACCTTTTTAGTAGTGGGGCCTAGATTTCATAGGTGAGATCAATCCATCATCATCCGCACAACACAAGTGGATACTGACAGCTACAGACTACTCCACAAAGTGGATCGAAGCGATCCCAACCAAGCAAGAAACTGATTCAGTTATCATTCAGTTTTTAGAAACTAATATTTTGTCCTGTTTTGGTTGTCCTCATAAGATAATCACAGACAACGCGACAACATTTACATCCAAAAAGATGACTAGTTTTGTGACAAGTACAACATCAAGTTGGGACATTCTACAACATACTATCCGCAAGGAAATGGTTTGGTGGAGTCCTCCAATAAGTCTTTAATCAACAATATCAAGAAACTGTTGGAGGCAAACAAAAAGAATTGGCACAAAAAGTTGATCAATGAATTGCGGGCAGATCGGGTGAGTAGTAAGAAATCTCTTGGGCTTTCTCCTTTTCAGATTGTGTATGGAGTAGATATTATTTTTCCTACATCATTAGCAGTCCCGGTCATCAAATTGTTACAAGAAACGAGAAGTGAAGAGAATGATATGCAGCACCGGATCAATCAAATGATTCACTTAGAGCAAACACGGGAAGAGGTATTTCAGAAAACCTCCAAGCTACACGAGAAGATAAAAATGATCTATGACCGGAAAACAAAGGAAGATGATTTTTTGATAGAGGAATGACCTATTATAGAGTTTTATGAACCCAACATTTCGGACTACCAAGTGAGTCCATCATCAAAGGATGCACCAATAGATATTCAGAAGATGTTAATGATATATCCATGAGCTGTATTGCATTTAGGTTGGAAATTAGTTTCGCTCTAGATAATCTTAATTTCTTGAATTTTGATGCGTTTTCCATCATGTCCCTCCCATGGTAGGAATTGATATTATTAAATAATGAATCCATATAGGTGAGGAAAATTTTTTGATAGAGGAGGAATGACCTGTTATAGAGTTTTATGAACCCGACGTTTCAGACTACGAAGTGAATCTAACCTAAATGCATGATATATCATTAACATCTTCTAAATATCTATTGACGCATCCCTTCATGATGGAGTCACTTGGTAGTCTGAAACGTTGGGTTCATAAAACTCTATAATAGGTCATTCCTCCTCTATCAAAAAAATGTCCTCACATGTATGGATTCATTATTTAATAATATCAAGTCCTACCATGGAAGGGACATGATGGACAACACATTAGAATTCGAGAAATTAAGATTATCCAGAGCGAAACTGATTTCCAACCTAAATGCAATACGACTCTTGGATATATCATTAACATCTTCTGAATATCTATTGACACATCCCCTGATGATGGACTCACTTGGTAGTCTGAAACATTGGGTTCATAAAACTCTATAACAGGTCATTCCTCCTCTATAAAAAAATTTTCCTCACCTGTATGGATTCATTATTTAATAATATCAAGTCCTACCATGGAAGGGACATGATGGACAACGCATCAGAATTCGAGAAATTAAGATTATCCAGAGTGAAACTGATTTCCAACCTAAATGCAATACAACTCCTGCATATATCATTAAGATCTTCTGAATATCTATTGGTGCATCCCCTGATGATGGACTCACTTGGTAGTCTGGAACGTTGGGTTCATAAAACTCTATAACAGGTCATTACTCCTCTATCAAAAAATTTTCCTCACCTATATGGATTCAGTATTTAATAAAGGAAGATGATTTCAAAATCGGAGATGTGGTATTTCTTTGGGATGCTAGAAACGAGGACAAGGGCAATAATGGTAAATTCGAGAATTTATGGAAAGGCCCTTATCAGATTTCAACTTTCCTGGGACAAAATGCTTTCGTGTTGGAAGCGATGAATGGAGAGCCATGCTTAGGAGGACAAGTCAATGGTAGGCTCCTGAAGCATTATATTTTCTGAATTTTCCTTGGTTCCATTGTACATACATTTTAAATTTTCTGCAAGTGTGAAGCTGAAGATCATTGGAGTTCGGAGCCCGAAGTGAAGGCCATGGAGCTTCACCAAGTTTCTGCTATTTTGATAATTCAGTCCTTAGTCATGTAAGTCAATTTTGAGTCAGTTTCGAGTTTTGTTTTTACCGTATTGGCCCGTTTCATAAGGCTACTTGGTCTACAGTGTTCTTGGCACCTCCAAGGAGCTGCCATCCCCAAATAAGGCCAATGTTAGAGTCAGTATTTTCATATTGCCACAAGTGATCAAAATCCATCTTTTATATCATATTAGAGTCCCGTTTGAATGTTTTTGCATTCCACTTAGGTCATCATGAAAAAATTTGTTCACTGATGGTAGCCCAAAATCCAAAATCACTTTCCCCTCTCAAAAGTTTGTATTTGTTGGCCCACCTTCATGTGCCTATCTGGGTATCCATTGACCATGAAGGCTCATTTCATCATATTTTATATCAATCACATCCACGTGAAATTCAACAAAATATGAGAGACAAGCAAATAATATCTTTTTTCAGTTAAATAAAGCTTTCTAAAACATGCAACCATGGTTACTGAAAGCCCCAAATTTGATTTCAAGAAGGGAATTTATTCCAATTTGTAAATTTTAACTTCAAAACAGATATAATAATTTTATTTTTGTTTATGTAATTTTATGTCTACTATATGTAATAAGTTACTTTTTAGTTCCCCGGATGCGGGTGCTTAAGGCTGAAAGTAAAGTGATGGGACGGGCGAGCAGTGATGGACACCTGCCCGCCATGCGCAAAAGCGTTGTGTCCACATGGGGGAAGGGACATTCTCGACGGTGCAGGTTCAGAAACAAAAGACTGCAGCAGAGGAGCATTAACGCTCTGTCCAACTCCACCTGCGAAACAGGGCTCGGCTCCTTGGCTCCCATGAATGCCATAGTAATGGCGGGAGCGCTTCAAGGTAAGGGTAGACGCAATATTAACAACTGCAACATTAGATTTACCATGTTAATTTAGGATTGGCTCGGGGTTCTACTGCGGCCTCTGGCTGTGTTGGGGTTGAGCCCTGGTCCGAATTCTCAGGCCATTCCCTCAATTCTGAATTCTCAAGTCATTCCCGGCCTCTATCCGTCTGTTGGGTATATGAATCTCCTACAGGATCGTCACCCGTCTGTTATGTCCTCTCCACCGCCTGTGTTTGTTTCACTCTGTATTCTGAAATCCAATTCGGCTCTGTCCAGCTCTGCAATTATGTTTCGGCCTCGACAGCGAATGCTTAGCCGTAGAGCCACCACCCATGGCTGGTCCTCGCACCCTTCAGTCGATGCAGAGACCTCCCACCATTTCCATTGCCACTGCCATTGCCCTCATGCCGAAGGAGCAAGTTTTCTTAGGCCTAGCCAATTTCTAGAAGCCAGCTCTCCTGGGTCCTCTTCCTTGCCCTCCTTTGGCTCAGCAGTTTTCACTTTCAATACCTCTCTGAACCGCCCCCGGATCAATGCCCATGTTTTGGTGCTTTTCGTTGAGGAGGCCCAAGAAGAGGGCGAACCCAGTGCTCAAAGGGAGATTACACCACCAGTTGAAACCATGAGAGCTATGGAGATGCCCTTTGCAGATCCCATGAAGGTAACGGAAAGACCATCCAGCCAGAAGGAGGACGTCAAGATGGAGCCTGTCACGACTGTAGCAGAGGAGGTCCAAGCACAGGACATGGAGGAATACGGCTGGTGCAGGATCGTGGAGGAGGTTCATGAAGATTAACTGTGGCTCCTTCTCAGGTTACGTGGCTCGTAAGGCAGGGATTTTGTCTATTCTGTTTTTTGGCTATGTGTCAATGTGTCAATGCTATAGGGAATTTGTAGTGTTCAGGGTTTGGTTTTTTACACATGGATGGATAATGCTCTGTGTCAAAATGTTTTTGAAATCCCCTGCGCGAGAATGGTATTTTTGATTCCTCTAGCCCCTACGTGGGATAGACTAATGGTCTGGTTCGTCCTCTTAAACTGTGAACGCTGCTGCTCCATGCTGCCATTACCTCCAGGCAGCTGGTTCTTTTTGACAGTTTGATTGTAATTGTACTCTGTTTTCATATATAATAGATTAGTTTTACCGAGAAAAAAAAAAGTTACTTTTCAGTTTTATGCTCAATTCCATTGCCAATAGTATCCAAACAAAAGTCAAAATCAAGATTTCCAGAACATCATCCACCTGTCAAGAGAAAAAAGGTCAGAAAGTAAAAAAGCATTAATATGAAAATTTAGAAATGAGAAGAAACATTAGAAAGTGGGTGTGCAACTCATAAATTAAATTTCATCCAAGTATAAAGGCTCTCAAGACATCCATGTGCTATAGACATATTTGGGCACTGTAACCCCAATCACATATGTCGATAAACCAAGGGCTCTCAAAGCCCCAAAAGTGTTGTTTCAAACCCTAAAGGATCAAGGTCAACTAATTACATCATTTCCCAGAAGTTCTCCCTGAAAAACTACTCAGAACTGGTCAAAAATGGACCATACAGGCTGCTCCATGTTGAGGGTGCGATTCATCTCACCTATTACACACAAAGGGTGTGATGCATACTGAAAAGCCCTTCTGTAGGGTGCGATGAGCGAGAGCAAACAAATGGGAGAGGCATTTTGCTAGGTGAAAACTCAGAGAATCTTCTAGAAACTGCTCATATGACACTTGCCTCTTTGAATTCACCCAGGGATGAGTAAGAGATCATGAGATCTCCAAGTGGAAACAAGAACTATCAGTGAAATGAAACTAATCAAAAACCCAGAAGCCGACTCACCCCCTTGCAAATATCTATATATGAATCCATCATCCTAGAGTTCTAGAGGCTGGAATTTTGTAATTTGTAAGGAAATGTTGTTGGTTTCTTTTTGGGACATTGTATTATCGGGTGATCTTGTTTTTCAAGAGGTGAAGAGGGCTTTCACACTGGGAGGATGATGCTGGATCCGACAGTTGGGTTGTAATCCTCTCTTCTACTTCTACTATCAATAAAGTTATTTGAGTTTTCCTCCATATGCTTGTGTACTTGTGAATCTCATATTTGTGTATGCAATTCTATGGTTAATGCACTTCTGATTCGGCATTGTTTATGGTATCATAGATCTCTATGCTTTGATGGTGTTTTGTTGCTTCACCTCTATAGGTGTTCTTTGAAGTGGGACAAGTGAGAAAGGAGTGGCGAAGCTCTATCAAAGGAGAGAGGAAACAATTAAGGAGACAAGCGAAAGACTAAGGTTGGTGCTCTCTTCTTCTCTCTTATCTATCATACATAAAGGAAAACACAAGTTACTTTGAATTGTTTGTTTCTAAGATAGCTACCCGTCTTAGCGGGACTAGCATATCTGAATATACACTAGTTTTCTCGGAAACAAAACGACGACTCTGCTGGGGAGCGAATAGTTTGTTTGTTTGTTATTTTTGTTTTCTTTATAAACTACAGACGAAGCCTGAAGTTAAGCCAGCTAGCCTTCAAACTGATTTTGCTATGCAGCTGCAAAGTATATCAACGCTGTTTCAGTCAATCTCTGGGTTGGTTTATGAACTAAATATCTGACTTGCAAACATCCTAAGTGCCATGGTGGTAGCTCAATAACCTCATAAGATCATACCCTATGCTTTGTGTTTACTGTCTATCATAAGCTCAGCCTAAATCACTGAACTTAGCTACAAATTGTGAGTGAAAACCAAGCTCAGTATCGTCCCTGGACCATCGCACTGTCTCTCATTGGTAGTCTGGATGCATCGCACCTCCTGTGTGCTACAGGTGAGATGCATCCATGTTTCCCTGTGCTACAGGTGCGATGATTGAATGAGACTGTTTCCCTCTCTGGAATTTGGTTCTTTCTTCTTTGTTTTCAACTCTATTCAGTAGTTCTACTGTTCATGATTAGTATATCATTGTTGAAGCCTTCTTCCTTTGCATTATTCAGCCTCCATCAGTAAGGAATTGTAAATGTTTTTAATGTATTTTTCATCATTTACAATCCTCCTTTACAAATAGTAACTTAATCGAATTATCGTCTTTTGATTCGAAAGTGTTGCAACTGTCATTTTCAGTCAAGAAAAAGAGTGTCGTAAAGTCTTCCTCTTTTAGATAGTCGTTTGTACTTTTTCCATTGTATTTGATTTGAATTGTCAATTATTTAAAGTGTAGAAAACAATTTTCCTTTCGAAAGTGAAAGTGTCGTCTTAGTCTTCCTTTCGTTTTTGAAAAGAAATCGCTAAAGTGTTGCTTTGAGGAAAAATAGTTCAGATCTATACTTAGTTTTCTTTTCGTCATTCTCACATTAAGGAAATGGAAAAACAAATATATGCATGTGCATTTGCATTTGGACTGCATGCAGAAATTGACTTAGGAAAAGTGTATTTAGTGTGTGCTCTCTGCTCTATGTTGAATGAATTTTACTCTTCTTTCCTTAGTAGCTAGGATTTTCATTGCTAAAAGAAAATAAATGATTGTTTATCATTTTAGATTTTATATTTAGGAATTGTACATCTACATCATGCGGTGAACCTTGAAAGGAATTTTTTTTAAAAAAGGTCAACTTTAAAATAAACCTTAATGAACATAAAAATTCTTTGGAACCTAAAGCACAATATCAAGAAGTCTAGGCTAGAGACATATTCCGGCGTCGTAAATCCTGGTAACTATTGTTTTCATCATAGGTTGGGTGATTCCTCCTCTTTCATAAGACAAGTGCCAGTACAGACTTGTGCTCCCACGTACCGTCGAGTATATATTGGGAGACCACAATAGGCTGATATCCTTTATCCTTAGGAAGCCGTGTCTACCGCCCTATTGATCGCAATGCACTGAACATAGCATTTGGGAATATTGACTACCGTACGTAAAGTCCTCGATAATTTCTCTTTAATATACCACCGAGGTGTATATTGTAGTTTTGTGATGGGTTTGGTAATCCCTCTATCTAGATTTCCAATGTAGTCACTTTCGTTCCTTTTCGACTCCTTAAAAGAAAAGGTCCATTTGAGCACTTGTCACTTCAAGCTCATTAAAAATCGAAGGCGACTAGAGTCACCTTTAGCTTTTTCTCGACTCTTAAAAATTGAAAAATCAAGATGTGTCAAAGCATCATAAAATTTATTTAATTCGGAATAACATCACTGTTCCCTCATTCATCTTAGGTTGAGATAATGGAATCCACCAATCAAGGATTTCCCCTTGGGGGGAATCCTAGTCCTTTCTCTTCTTGGGGAGATATTGGTGCTCCACACATGGCTACATTGTCCCTTCCAGGACTCACAATTGGCCTGCCAATATGGATTTTTTCGACCTCTGTCGTTCAAAATACTGTAATTCCTCAGCAATAAAATCAACAACCAGATGATACTGAAGTTGCTCCCCCACCTTCTACTTTGTTTGTTTCTCCCTCTCCTTCTTCTTCTTCACTTGGTGAAACTAGTGATACTAAAAACCAAGTATCTGAGAAGAAGAAGAAAGGGAAGAAGAAGAAGAAGAAGAAGAAGACGAAGAAGCCAGTCAAACAAGGGGGCAACCATGCATCATTTTCTAAGGAAACCACTATCATCGAGATTGTCCTTGCATCCTACGGATCTTGAGAGATTGGTTTCCCCGCTTGCACAATCTAGTGTCTTCAACCTCTGTCGATCATGTTAAGAGTACACCATCAACTAGTGAAAATTAAGTCAATGGACAAAAAGGAAGATATAAATCCTTGTAGGTTGTGTGAAGGAAATCATGCCCCCACCATTGTCCTTTTCTGGACGAAGCTAAAAGAGTTTTGGATAACCATCCTACTTCACCGCAGCGACTTCCACCTAGATACAAGAAACTCTTGCCAAGTCCATAGCTAGTTGAAAATTTGACTGACATACCTCTGTTGTCGGTCGAAATGCCTATCATTGAAGATAAACCCTTTGAGTCCACATTGAACCAAAGTAAATAGGTCGAGATGGCAATTAACCTAGTCTTGTCTTTAGAAGGTCCACCTTTAGATGATACAATCCCCAAAGAGAATGAGAATGACACCATTCAAATTATTTTTGTTAACATAGAAGGAACATAGGGGCAATCTACCCATTCCTTTACCATAGGAGGGAAGTTCCCCATTTCAAGAGATTCATCCAGCTGTTTATTCGGTCCCTCCTCCAAGCAATCTAGTTGTTTCCTTTGATTGGAATCTACTAGCGGGACCTCGCCTTCCATCTAATGTACCATTCCGAATCATAGTACAAGCTTATAGAATGATCATGGCTGGCACTGTCATAGATGAAGGGGCTTCCATGAGTATCCTTTCCTCAACTGCTTGGAAAGCGCTTGGTTCACCATCGCTTATGCCTGAGATTCGAAATTTGTTAGGCTTCAATAAAGGAACCAATCGACCGTTAGGGATCCTTCCAAATTTACCTATAACTTTGAGAAGGAAAACCATTCATTCAAACGTGATGGTAGTACAAGAGCCACTAGATTACAATCTACTACTTGGGCATGACTACATTTACAGCATGGGAGCTATTTTTTCCTCACTCTTTCGGGTGATGTGTTTCCCATATGAAGGCAGAATGGTACAACTTGTTGACTAACTTTCATTCCTTGGTTCAAACACGGATACTAGTCAAATGTCATCCTTGAATGGTCTCTTTGCACAAGGAATGTCTCATCAACCTCCAGTCCATCCACCTAATGATTGCGAGTGATTCGGTGAATGTGATGAATCCCAAGGGGCATGCACCCTGGTCTGCTTCGGCAGGCAAACCCCAGATGAAAAGATAGATTTCCTCATAGGACATATGCCTAGTCTGACACACCCGTCTGTTTAAGATATGGGATTAGTCTGCAAAAGGATTTCCTCATCATAGGTTATATGATTGGTCTGACAAACCCATCTGTATAGGATATGGGATCAGTCCGAAATAGGATCTCCTCGAAGGTTATGTGATTGGAAGCTCACACCATTCACCTTTGTCTATTTTGATGGACAAAGCCAAGGAAGTGTTTTGTTTGCGACGTAGATGAAACAATCTTGCTTTAATGCAAGGACTTCCATATGGTAACCTGGAAACTCTACTTTTCTTCATACCTGGGGGCATGCAAACCTTTTTTACGCAAGTGAAAAGTGACCGGCATAACTCTAACCCCGTAGTATTTTACTAACTTCAACTGCTTAGGTTAGGTGATTGGTCTGATCCACCATTCACCTTTGTCGATGGCACCGGTAAAGAAAAGGAAATGTTTTGTATGAAACTATCCTACCTAACCTCAGTAGTTCATTAACCCCTAGCATAGTTAGTTCTATAGTTGGTCGTTCCTAGCTTGCATACAAAAGGCTCCTGAGAAAAGTTTCACATGGGGAAAGCTCACTAAAAAATGAACCTACTAATAAGAGACAACTTTAAAAGACGATTGGCATGAGAAATGTTTCCGCAAAGTTCAAGCTCGTTAAAAAATAAACCTAGCACTGAGTACATGTTAGCATAGGGTTCAAGCTCATTAAAAATAAACTTGCATTCAGTAAACGACCTTTGTGTCTGCATTACTATCAACCTTTCGAGCCTTGGATGTGTTCTCACCATCACCTCCACTCTTTTCTATGATCATACACTTCCACTTAATTGTTTACCCTTTTGAGGAACAACTGCGACAAGTGATTCTATTAGCCACCCTCATTACACTGCCATGTTTGAGAAGTTCCAAACTTACCTAGAACCAGTTGCTACTTGAAAACATCACTCATTCCTCAAAAACGAGTCTCTTTTAAGCTCTTTGTAGACTCGTAAAACATGAAAAGATTGCTGAGCTATTGGCCTTTCCAGCTCATTAAAGGTAGGGGAAGCGCCATCCCTCCTCTATATTTTAATATTTTTGGACCTGACGGATCATTACACAAAGAGATCAAGCGCTTGCCTTGTTCAGCTCGCTAAACTATCGAAAAGTCATCCCTTTCATATTATTTTATACTTTTTCGGACTTAAGGGATTATAACACGAAAAAGGACTACTGGAGTTCCCTTTCCATTCCCTTTCAGACTCTCTAAATATGAAAGGGACCGAGTTATCTTTGTCGTTAAACTTGTTAAAACAATAGCGACAAACCTGTCCATCCAGACAAGAGCGAGTTTCACTGTCGCTGGGCTCACTAAAACATAGTGACAGGTTTGCCCGAAGGGAAAATTATAGAACAAGCATATGTTATCCTCCTCAATTTTGACAAAAATAAAGAGGTACTGGTCAGCAATGACTGGGGAAAAAGGGAAGAAAATTTGAAGAACTTCATTGGTAGCAGGTCGCTCTTGAACATGACACTTTCACTCCATCGCCATGATTGAGTCTGGCTGGGTTATTCCATTCACCGGTCGTATCACCGTTGGTCCTTCGTACCATCCAATTTTTGGGTTAACGCTACCAATCCATCACAGTGTCGTCGATATGTTCAAGGGAAGTCACTCAGAGAATTCACCAACCTAGCTAACGCCTTATCCACTGCAATACCCTCACTCTCCATTTTTCATGACCGCCATTCCTGAACCTTGCATCATTAGATCGTTTTCACCTCCAGAAAATAATTTGCTTTGTTTCGTGTCATAGATGTGGGATTCATTAAGGCCCTCCTACGACGGGTCACTTCTTGTCAACGTCAGCTCATTATCCAAGAAGTTGACTTAGGAACAACCCTTTCAGTACTTTGAAGCTTGCATGCCTCAACGGCAAGTTTCTCACTTCCGGCGACAAGTTTACATCAATGGCCTTCGACCGAAATATTTTACGTGGTGTTCGACATCAACTCATATATTCACACCGCGTGAATTGTACTGTAGTACCTTGAGGTTCATTATCATTATCGTTGATTCCTCTCGCGCCTGTTAACAACTTACATCATTGGCTGGTAATCAGGCGATGTCTTTCCATGTTCGACTTCAAAACATCTTTTCACATGGATCAACTTGTACATCGGGTGAAGATTGAACAAGTTTGAAGACCCCAGATCTAGTTTCATCCATCCAGGCTGCGATATATTTAATAAAAATAAAGACATCAAATGTACTCCATAGCTACACGGATGATCATCCAAGCTAAGGATGATGACTCTACCAGAATCACCAGTCTGCAATAACAGACGATTGTTTGTCCTATGTACATGAAAATGAATTTATAAAGCTGAGCATGGGAATGCCTGCCTTAGCTAGATCATGAAAAATATTATGAAGATAATGTATTGTACTGTATCTTATTATAGGTCACCTTCTAGGTCGAAAAACCTCGAATCCTCATGATAAAGCATTTCACTCGACATAAAAACATTTACAACCTCATGCTTTAGGGGGAAATTTTTATAGACATATTTGGGCACTACCCCAATCACATATGTCAATAAACCAAGGGCTCTCAAACCCCTAAAAGTGTTGTTTCAAACCCTAAAGGATCAAGGTGAATTGATTACATCATTTCCCAGAAGTTCTCCCTGGAAAACTACTCAGAATTGGTCAAAATTGGACCATACAGGCTGCTCCATGCTGAGGGTGCGATGGATCTCACCTATTACATACAAAGGGTGTGATGCATACTGAAAATCCCTTCTGTAGGGTGCAATGAGTGAGAGCAGACAAGTGGCAGAGGAAGTTTGCTAGGTGGAAACTCAGAGAATCTTCTAGAAACTGCTCATATGACACTTGCCCCTCTGAATTCGCACAGGGATGAGTAAGAGATCATGAAATCTCCAAGTGGAAACAAGAACTATCAGTGAAATGACACTAATAAAAAACCCAGAAGCTGACTCACCCCCCTGCAAATATCTATATATGGATCCCTCATCCTAGAGATCTAGAGGCTGGAATTTCGTAATTTGTAAGGAAGTGCTGTTGGTTTCTCTTTGAGACATTGTATTGTTGGGTGATCTTGCTTTTCATGAGGTGAAGAGGGCTTTCATGCTGGGAGGATGATGTTGGATCAAACAGCTAAGTTGTAATCCTCTCTTATACTTCTACTATCAATAAAGCTATTTGAGTTTTCCTCCATATGCTTGTGTACTTGTGAATCTCATATTTGTGTATGCAATTGTATGGTTAATGTACTTCTAATTCTGCATTGTTTATGGCATCATAGATCTCTATGTTTTGATGGTGTTTTGTTGCTTTACCTCTATAGGTGTTCTTTGAAGCGGGACAAGTGAGAAAGGAGTGGCGAAGCTCTATAAAATGAGAGAGGAAACAAGTAAGGAGCCAAGCGAAAGACAAAGGTTGGTGCTCTCTGCTTCTCTCTTATCTATCATACATAAAGGAAAACACAAGTTACTTTGAATTGTTTGTTTCTAAGATAGCTACCTGTCTTAGTGGGACTAGTAGATCTGAATAGACACTAGTTTTCCCGGAAACACCATGAAGCTCCATTTGCACTCTAACACTCTCAAACCTCCTTAGCAAAAGAAAATTGTCAATTTTAAGGTGAAATTGGGAAAAATAGAGCCAGAGGGCACATTCAACCTGGTCTCTTTGCATTTGACTGGATTGTTGCTCATTTGCTAGAGATTTCAGTGTAATTTATAACGGTGCTGCGCTCCTGTAGCTGAAGGGCGCATTTTCCTGGGTTGTTACGCGTTTGCCTGGAAGGAGCAAAAACGTGCTAGAACCTCCTCCATCACCACCAAGTTTTGAAATTGGTCATCATATACTTCAGCAAACGAGGTAGGTGGAAAAATTTATTCACTCCTTCCCTCTATTGTTCATCTACATAGGGCTTATAGTTGTTTGATGTCATTCCTAAAATCAAACCCTAGTAATACATTCTCACAGTATCAATCACATTTCCTAGCTTCCATTACCATTCTCCTCACTTAACAACTATCCCCTATCGCACCCTCATTCCACACATCCTCATCCCCTCCTCATCATCTCTCCTCACATAATTCCATATTTCCCACACCCACAGTCCATTTTACCATCTCCCTATGGTTTTGACAATAATAAATCATGACAGAAGAAGAATACAAAGTCAGAGTGAGGAAGAAAAAAAAGAGAGGAGGAAATATATGAAAGGAGGGAGAATAATCAGACATGAGCCAACCAACACCATACAACTCATGGCATCTCCCATCATTGTCACAAGCTTCAAACATATGGGTTGTTTTGAGTTTTGTGAGAAGGTGGAAAGGATCCAACATCATTCTGAATTGACCAGACAATTCATCATCAACCTCCATGACAACTAGGCAACCCTTGCTGGTGTCACCTTTACTATATCTCCTGTTATCATATCAGCTGCTATTGGGATCCCAAATGTTGGGGAAAAATGGTTTAAACAGGGAGAATTGGATCATTTCAACTATGAGCCATATCTTAAACCTAGGCACAAGAATGAGAAATGGAGGATTTTCCCTTTCTCTTACCTCCTAGACAGATATATTCCTATAATGAAAATCATCATGAAGTACTTCACATGCGAGGGTAGGTTTTCTAGGTTCTATTCCTATCATATTCGGTTACTCATGCATTTTACAAGAGTCAAAATGATCAATATACCCTACTATCTTTACCAGGATATCAAAGATGTCATACATTGCCCAAAGGAAAGATCATGATCATCAAATGCATAACATATTTCACCATTCTCTCATCAAGATGATAGTCCTACACCGCCTTGATCAGCTTAACATTGCATGGGAGACTTTCATATCCAATGATATTTTCACAGTCCCACCTATTCAGCATGGCCAAGAGGCACCTTCATCTTCTCATCCATCCACCTCCATTCCTCCATCTCAGCCCATGCATCATCCATCTTCATCTGATGAGTTAGCCACACCATCACCTCCATCATCACCATTTCATGAGCTTATTCATTCACTTGGCAGAGATGAAGGCATTGGGCAAGAGCATATTTAGCATGGTGAGAGCAACAACCCCAAAAGGGCTGGTTTAGGTACCTTGGCACATACCTAGCAGAGAGGGCATAGGCAAGTGTTTTCCCCACTGATTGTGGGAGGGGCCTTTCCTTCTTCATCAACAAAGCAGGTACAAAAGGGTAAGGAAAAGGTTATAGAGGTAGAGATCCAACAGCAGGAGGAAGACCTCCATGAGATAGAGCATGAATTTTTGTGAGTTGAATCATATGGGCATGATGACATTGAAATCATAGTTTTTGTCATCAAGAAGAAGAATGCACTCATAGTAGAGCTCCAGGTCAACTTGCAAAGGGCCAAATACATCATTTCCTACTATCAGTAGGAGAACAGGTAGTTTGAGGTCAAACATGAGCTCATGGAGATCCAACTCAGAAAGGAAAAAAGAGAGGCTAAAAAGGCTAAGGCGTTACTTGATGAGGAATATGGGCAGTATGGTGAGAAAATTGATGAACAGGTGCCAAGAAGGAGGCCAAGGACTAGAGGCCTAAAGAGAGCTTTAGTGCAAGAAAGGAAAAGGGAGGCAGAACTAGCCAATGAGCTCAACTTAAATGAGCAATTTTCCAAGATGGTAAATGAAAACCAAGAACATTGGCTTGAGAGGGTAAATGGTCATCTTGAGAGCCTCTTAGACAAGGCCAAAAAGGACAACGATATTCAAAGAAGAATGGCAAAGTACTATGCCATGAGAAACAAAATTGCAAGGGCCAAGCTCAAAAGAGCTCATGCAAAAATTGAGGCCTTGACCAAGCAAGAGGAGAAAAAGAGGTTGGATATCCTTTCCGAGGCATCACTCCATGCCTAAAACATATAGCCAGCTATCAGCCCACCAATTTTGACCATTGTTGAATAAATTTGGCAAGTTATGTTTTGTTGTGTTTCTTGAGAAATTTTTGGCATAGTGAAATGGTCAAACATGCAGCACCTTGGACGTTGTGCTCTTTTTTGGAACATCCAATGAACAAATGGTCAAATATTTTTGATTCATAATCATCAGTACATGCATTCTGTACGTTTTCTAAGCATTTGGAGGAAAACTGGTAAGCCAATAGGGTCAAAAACTATCAAAAAATCACCTTTTTGCCTCTTTTTGGCCTAGTCATTGTGCGTTTACTAGTCTTGAGAGATTGGAATTTTGATAGTGAAAATGACCTCCAAATGGAAAACTGAAAGAATATCTAAAAATTAGACTCTAAGGGATTTCCAACGAGCTATCGTGGAGCAAATTTGGACACTGCGAAGGCATCCAAAAACAACCCTGAATTTGGAGGGCACGTTTGACACCAAAAGGGTGCGCTTGACAGTCTTCTGCTATTTTCACTAGTTTACTCCAAATTGAATTTCACCTATGGGAAATTAAAGTTTTACTCATGTAATTGATCTAGATGATGTAATTATTATGTTTTTACTTTTATCTAGGGTTCATACATTAGTTAAATGGCCTATGTCACATGTAATGAATCAGTTTGCTTGAGTGAGGGATGAGTCACCTTGACCACCCTACACTCCCGCTATCAGTTCAACCTTTCTAGCAATTGCTCCTCCTCTCATGGATTCAACCCCTGAGCCTAGGATGAGTTGGTTTGAGGCCTATATTATGTATTTTCCTAGTAGTCATTTTATAGGTTGGATTCAATGGGGTGTTGTACTAGTGATTAGAGACACTATTGTATCCGATTTTGGCCAGTTTTAATAGATGAGTTACAACTATTTTTTTGCGATACATGTGTTATGAAAGTTTAAAATTGTTTCTCATTTATATGAATGTTTTATCAGTTCATAAACCATTTCATGTCTATTATATGGTAATTTTCAAGTTGCTATGCATAATACATGCTTGCTCATGCTTTGTTTGGGAAATTTATCATAATTTGTCCATTTTTCTTCAGTTTAGGAAGAATATGTATCTTATGCTCTTCCTAACTCCTCATCAGTCGTAAACCATCTCATCAAATCACCTTTTAAGTGTTAAGCTTCATACCTACCTTGCCCCTTTGAATGTCTGCAATCATATCTCATTTTCCATGACCTAGTCCCTTTGACCTAAATCACTCATCCTTGCGACTACCCAACCAAATCAAATCAAACAACCCTCTACACTATACATCTAGCCTAAAACCCTAATCCATCCAGCCCTCTTGGCTGTGACCCTTTGGAGAGAGCCTTCTTCGGCTTGGTAGGGTTAGCTACCAAGTCAAAAGATTAGTCTGTGGTTACCTCAGTTGGACTCTTCCTCAGCCTTGGAGATCTGGAGGAGTGATAACAGAGTTGAAGCATAATTTTTGTTTTAGAAAGGGTTTCAAAAATTTTAGGGCTTCAAGCCCTGGTTTTTCCCTCCTAGGCTTCATTTTCCCTCCTTTAGCCCTCACTGTTTAGGTTTCTAGCCTCCCCGAGGCTAGCCATAAGCCTTAAGGGCTACAACCTCCCCTCTGCACCCTTGCTACAAGCCCTAGAGGACTTGCGACTCCCTCCTCAGTCTTCGGTCCTCCTCCGTCCCCCCTCCTCGACCTCTTCCCCCCCCCCCCCCTCCTTGACCTCTTCTCTTCCTCCACTATCCCTTTGCTAGGCCTTCTCCAACCATCTTCTTCCCTCGACCTCCCTTCTTGGCCTCCTCTCCCTCTCTTCCCTTGGTCACAACACTCAAAGGGTTTGTGGCTCCCTTTCTAGGCCTTTAGGCCCTAGGTGATAAGCCTTAAGTCCTTTCCTAGGCCTCTAGGGCCCTCCTATCCCCAGCGCTAGCTTCACTAGGCATAATGTTGACATTTTCTTGGCCTTCTTAGGCCTCCTCTAGAAAACTTTAGCCTCTCTTTCCCTCTTTTCCTCTTTTTTGGTCTTCCTTGACGTTTTTCCTTAGTTTTGAGCCCTAATATTGCCCTAGTTTGGTCCTTGTCGATCTATGAAGCATTTGAGGTTGATCTCTTGGTGGTTCTGCAAGATTGGAAGCTCAAAAATTCTATTTTCAAGCAGCTACTTGATTCTAAAGTTTCAACAAATTTTGAGCAATGGATCTTCAAGGCCTTGGGCCTAGGTTTTGATCTCTAAGCCCTAGTTCAATCTTTGTTTTATTACAATAGTCAAATCATTAAAGGTTAAGCCCTAAAATCACATACTACACAGTCAAATTATTTAGATTTGCATAATTTTCCATTTTTATGAGTTTTGGCCACTTGGGCATTTTAGATTTGGCGTAGTCTAACTTTTATGCTTGTTGGAATTTACTGCATACTGAAAAATTTAGTTATGAAATTTTCTAGGAACACACTTAATTAAGTTTAAAAATCTTTTTTTTTTTTTTTTCAATGAATGTTTGCTATTTTTATACATATTGAGCATTGTCTTACATTTTACTAGGTTGCTAGTCAGTAACCATTTCGCTGTTGTAATAAACATATCAGTTCTGAAATTTCTCTGAATCATCCCCTTTAAGCCCTAAAAATTGTTTTTTACAAGTTTGGTGATTTTTTACTATTTTTGGGCATCTTGGGCATTGACTTTGATATCATTATCTTGTTGATCTATCATTAACTTACTGTTGTAATAAATATTTTAGATCTGAAAATTTTACTGAAAACATACCTTAAAGGCCCTAATGCATCTAATTTTTCAGTGAACTATGTTTGTTTGATAATTGGGCATATTTTTGTGATATTGGGCAAGCATAAGAATTATTGATTTAGCATTTCCTCACTGTTTTCATAACATTAATGAACGTTGAATTTTCTGAAGTGATATTGCTGGTTTGACTATTGGATCTAACACTTATGTGGCTTGCTCTAAGTTTTACCAAAAAAAAACTAAATTTTGCACTAAGAGCACTCCTTCAATTAAGTTTTGAGTCTTTGACCTTGTGAAATCTAATTGGTGGAAATCATTGGATAATTTTTATAATCTTAAGAAGTTTGAAATCTTGATTGTTTATATTAAGAATTTGGAATCTTAAGTTCATTAGTTATTTGACATCTTCTGTAATCTTGTTTAGGTTTACCGTTTGTATCTTTCAACATTTATCTTGCTTATATTGTATCTTAATATTGTTAAGTACTCTTTTTATAAGAATATTCACACTAAGTACTTAAGTAACATAAACAATCTTAACCCAAGATAATTTCACTCATCATCTTGCATCAAGCATACTAAGTCTAGAGTGCATTAATAATTTAGCTCCTAGCATAAGCTAGGTTGATAGAAATATAGGGCAACCCTTCTCACCTAGCTTGAGAGGCTTGGAAACTCTTTTGTGGTTAACAAGGTGACCTTGCAATCATCAGATCCACATTCGCTGGAGTGCCGGAGGCATTGGGTGACATGATTACAACAAAATGTATCGTTAATCAGGCTACTTCCTATTGGCCTGCTTCCCACAATCTACCTTGGATCCCAGCTTCAAAATAGTTAAGGGAAGGTTATACTTAGACCAGCCATATAATTAAAATTAACCAAGATCATTGTGTCTCAAATAGGTCCTAGGTTTTTCATATGATATATATTAGTGAA
The DNA here is from genome assembly GCA_000404065.3 of Pinus taeda. Lineage (NCBI taxonomy): Eukaryota > Viridiplantae > Streptophyta > Pinopsida > Pinales > Pinaceae > Pinus > Pinus taeda. The sequence goes on from APFE031582019.1 coordinate 79,987, forward strand.
TCTCAAGCAACAAGAGTCCATCCAGTCATTTTCTTCCCATTTACGATAAAGCAAGAATTTGTGACTCCATTAAGGCACTGGTCTCATATTTTAAAATATAATATAACTAATAATATTGCTTAAATTCAACCAAGTGGCTAGGCCACTCATCCATGTCTCCCAAACAAGTTGGTTCCCAACTTGTCTTCCTTCACTTCATCTCATAGGGACTAACCCCCCATAGCCCGTTGTTGGGAGATAGCTAGAATGGAGTGGGAAGAGACTAGAGTGATAACCCTCACCTTGAGAATTTGTCGTAGGTGCCTGGACAATCCAGGCGACAATAGGTGGCATTCAACATTTCAAAGGAAATGAAAATATAAGGTTTAATGATGATATTGGCCAAACTATATGAAAATCCCTCGGCCTCAAATAAGGTATTTCTCATGAATCATCTATTTAATATAAATATGTTATCAGGTGGATCTGTTGCTAACCTTTTAAATGACTTTAACACGGTTACCAGATAGTTAAGATCTGTAGGGGTAAATTTTGATAATGAAGTTAGGGCTCTGTTATTTATGTGTTCATTGCTAGAAAGTTGGAATGGCTTAGTTATGGCTATTAGTAATTTTGTCTCTTGATCTAGTACTCTAAAGTTTGATGATATTGTTTGTGTCATCCTTGTGAGGAAATGTGACATAAAAGCTTTGGTGAGACATCAGGTAATGCTTTGGCTGTAGAAACTAGCAGAAGAAAAATAGAAAGAGGAAGGAGCCTAGGATATCACAGTAAGTCAAGAAAAGGAAAATCTAAATCCTGATTAGGGATATTGTGCTGGAAATGTGGGAAGAAATGACGCCTAAAGAAATACTGAAAATCTCGAAAAGGAAAAGAAGGAGATGGAAAACAAGAGAACAATCATGAAGAAAATGTGACAGGTGATGTGTTGCAAGACGCTTTGATTCTTTCATTAGAAAATATTATGGATGTCTGGGTGGTTGATTCAAAGGCTTCATTCCATGCTACATCTAATAGGAAACATTTTCATGACTAAGTTCAAGGAGATTTTGGACATGTTCGTTTGCGTGATGATAAACCCTGTAAAATCATTGGATTGGGTAAAGTTTTTATAAGGAAACAAAATGGAAACTAATGGCTATTGAAGGAGGTAAGGCATGTTCCATATTTGAAGAAAAATCTGATTTCAATAGGGCCATTTGGTGGTGAAGGTTGTGTAGCTACATTCACTTACAAAACCTGGAAAGTCACTAAAGGAGCCTTGACAATAGCAAAAGCAGAAAAGGTTGGTACATTATATTTATGCAATGGTATTGCTAATTTTGTTAATGCTTTGACCCACATGAAAAAATACAACATTGTGGCATCATAGGCTCGGGAACATGAGTGAGCAAAGGATGCAAATTCTTCACTCAACAAATTTGTTGCCAGGTTTGAAGCATGTTGATTTGAATTTATGTGAGAATTTGGTTTACGGAAAATAAAAGAAAGACAAATTTATCATAGTTGGGAAGGAAAAGAAGACATAAAAGGTGGGCCTTGTGCATGCATATATATGGGGACCAGCTCAGGTATCATCTCTTGGTGGCTCTTGCTATCATGTTACTTTTATTGATGATGCAACTAGAAAAACTTGTATTTATTGTATTTGGAATAAATATGATGTATTTGATACTTTCAAGAAATGTAAAGCTTTGGTTGAGAATGAGACATGAAATAAGTTGAAGTGTCTTAGATAAGATAATGTAGTTGAATACTGTATCAAAGAGTTTTATAACTAGTGTTTAGAACATGCAATTCACAGAGAGAAAGTAGTTACATGAATGCCACAGGAAAGTGGTGTGTCAGAAAGGATGAACAAAACAATCATGGAGTGTGCAAGATGCATGAGATTTCATGCAGGATTACCCTTACAAGTTTGGGAAGATGTTGTAGACACTGTTGTTATCTCAAAAACATAGGGCCTTCAAGTTATTTGGATGGTGGTATTCTAGAGGAGGCATGGACAGGTAAAAAAATAAACTACTCATTTTTAAAGACTTTCAGTTGAGAAGCCTTTGTCCAGATTAATAAAGAAAATAGAACAAAGCTTGAGGAAAAATCAATGAAATGTGCATTTATTGGATATGGTGTTAATGATTTTGGTTATCACTTATATGATTATGAAAATCACAAAATCATTAGGAGAAAAGATTTCATATTCAATGAAAATGTATTGTACAAGGATCAGATGTAGGAAAAGGAAAATAAAGAATATGCAGTGCTTGATGAGACCACAAAAAAGTAAAGGTGCCTAGAAATCATAATGATCAGCAGCCACAACAACAACAATAACCACAACAACAAAAGGCATCTCAAACACCTGAAAGTGGTGTTAGAATATCTACAGGGATAAGTAGACCCCCTGAATGATACTCTCCTCAATTATATTATGCATTATTGACTGATTTTGGTGATACAGAAAGATATGAAGAAGCAATGGATATAGAAACCAGGAAGAAGTGGGAGCAAGCCATGGAAGAAGATAGGGACTCCTTGATGCATAACCATACTTGGGACTTGGTCAAGTTGTCTCTAGGAAAACAACATTGCAAAATAAATTGGTTTACAGGTTGAAGGAAGAAGCTGGAGAAAAACAGAGGTATAATGCTAGACTTGTGGTGAAGGGGTTTGCAAAAAATAAAGGTATAAACTTTGATGAAATTTTTTCTCCTTTGTTAAAATGACTTCAGTCAGAACTATTTTCATTCTAGTGGTAGCAAAAGATTTGCATCTTGATCAGTTAGATGTAAATACATCCTTTCTCCATGGGGATTTGTAGGAGGAAATATATATGCAATAGCCACAAGGGTATGAGATCAAAGGGAAGGAGAAATTAGTGTGTAGGTTGAAGAAAAGCTTGTATGGCCTAAGTTAGGCTCCAAGTCAATGGTATCTAAAATTTTACAAGTTTATGTTTGAACAAGTTTATACTAGATGTCATTCTCATCACTATGTTTATCTTAAGAAACACAATAATGGAAGTTATATTATATTACTATTGTATGTAGATGGAATGCTTGTTGTAGGGTCTAACATGCAGGAAAATTCATTTGTAATGAAGGATTTGGGTGCTACAAAACAAATCTTTGGTATGAGAATGACTAGAGACAGGAAAAATTGCAAATTAACATTGTCGTAGAGTGAGTACATAGAAAATGTGTTGGAAAGATTTAATATGCATAATGCAAAACCAATTATTACACCTTTGGCTAGCAATTTCAAGCTAAGTAAGGAGGTGTGTCCCGAGACACACGAAGGAATGGATTGTATGTGTAAAGCTCCATACGCATCAGTAGTTGGAAGATTAATGTATGCAATGGTCTGGACAAGGCTTGATCTTGCACATGCAGTGGGAGTTGTAAGCAGGTATATGAAAAATCCAGGAAAAAAACATTGGATGGAAGTGAAGTGGATTCTCAAATATTTGAGAGGCACCACAAATCAAGCATTTTGATTTGGTGGTTCAAACATTTCTCTACAAGGATATGTTGATGCATATATGACAGGTGATAGAGATAACAAGAGGAGCACCAAAGGGTATGTGTTTACTATAGGTGCAATGGCTTTCATTTTGGTTTCGAAATTGCAAAACATTTTTTCACTTTCAACCATGGAAGAAAAGTATGTTGTTGCTACAGAGGCTAGTAAAGAAATGATTTGGTTATAAAGGTTTATGGATGAGGTGGGTAATAAGCAGGAACTGGGAAGGTTATACAGTGATAGCCAAAGTGTCATTCATCTCGAAAAGAACTCAAAATTTTATTCTAAGACTAAATATATACAACTTAAGTACCATTTCATACGGTTAGTGTTAGAATACGGATAGTTGAAGCTAGAAAAGATACACATTAGCTAGAATCTTGCAGAAATGTTAACAAAAGTTGTAACCATGGAGAAATTCAGATGATGTTCACTTTCTATTAGTATTCAAGTATGATGATGAAGATGAGAAACAACCAGGTCCAAAGTGGAATCATTTTCCAAAAAATGAAGCAGCGGTGGAGTTGTTATAATCGGTCTCCAAGTGGGAGATTGTTGAGTGTGGAGCCTAATTATCTTCTTGATTTAGAGGTCTTAGCTGCATTGGACCCCAGTTCCTCAATGGGGTGACAAAATCGCATGTATGATAGTCATCATGGGGGTCTAGGGGGTGGGGAGAGGCTGGGGGGGGGCTATGGTTACTTTTAAAGGGAACCCCCCGGTGGGAGTTTGGGGTTAGTGCCCTCGAAGCTAAAAATAGATGAAAAACTGCCTTGTAAAATATTGTAATTTCGTTTTCAATTTGTGTCATTCATTAGGTGAATGATATAGTGGTAGAAGTTATGTTAATTTAGGGTTTTTTTCCCTAGAAGTAAACTCTCATTTTATGTGAAGGAATTGTATTGCAGTTGTGGATGATTATTCTAAGCGAGAGAGAGGGAGGAGGTTGTGTGAGAGCAAAGATGAAATTATAGTGGATCTGTTGTAGGTTTCATCTCTTCATTTTGCTGGATAATATAAAAGGCAAGATTGGTTTCTTCTCCACGGACATAGCCTAAATTGGGTGACCCATGTATATCTGTGTCTCTCTTGTTTTATGTGTTTCTGTATTTGTGTTTTTGAATATTTTATGTGTTCCATTTCTCTATAATATATAATTTTCTAACACCTATATTAGTGTTATTTTGACACTACAAAGATAAGTCATCCTTTCCCTTGTCTGACTTCATTATACAATTTACACTTAAGAAAATACACTTCATTCATATCAATTAACAAAGCATTGTAACGTTCCATCACATATAACCATATGGAAATCACATACATAAGTTGTCTATAACAAGCATGTAACTAGCTTAGAATCATAACTGTCAACCATGAAATCATATAGGGTTACACATAAGAACTTATCTTTAATTAATAAACTTGATGGGTGACTGAGTTCGGGACTTCAACTCTCCACCCAACCATAGACAGTTATAGCCAAGTTACTTGCAACTGTTTCCCCCGAGCCAGATCCCAAGGGATTGAGGTGGTCTTGCTCAAGGGAATAATCAACATTTGTTAGCTGAAACAAGGACTCTTGAGGTCCTCATACCTCCAACCACCAACTACTTAGTAGTAATTTGTAGTCAGGAAATCTAGAGGCATGTTGCATCCACCTTTCGTCTAATAAATGATGATCAACAATAAACAGGGAATTCAGAGGTCTATTTCCTCCACCTTTCAACTAATCAATAACAATAGACCAAGTTTAAGGATTCCTTAGACTTACAACCTCCACTCTCTCTAGCCATCCAAAAACATAGCTACATACTCTAGGGAGTCCACAGGTCTCGCCTCCACCCTGACAACATGCAACATAGTGGTTCCACCCAATTAAGGGAATCTAGAACCACTGTTAAATGACAAGCAATGGAGACCTCCAAAGTTTCCTTTACCAAGAATACAAGGGCTAAACCTCTACACCAAGATTTCAAGCGAATCCAGAGAACACCATCTCCACCCTCTAGCCCCCTAAGGTGTCTGAAGATTTACCCTCACCTATAGGGGAAGTCCTCTAGTTCTCCTATTACTTAACTGAAGGATGATGGCACCTTGAGAGTAAAGGAAGAAGTGAGACTCCTCCGAACAATTGAACTTGTTGTTGTTTACCAGGAATAACAACACTTTAATTTGCTACTATTTCTTCTAATCAAACTCCATATAATTTTTTCTCCCCATGCATGCATCACACATTGCGCTACCCCTTTTTTTGGTGCTCTTGATTCCATCTATCTATTGTCCACAGGATCTCAAGATCTCCCTCTATCTTCTTATCCATGGGATTTTTCCCTTCTCTGCTCCCCTGGCACTGTCTGCTTATGCTTAGAGTTTTTCTTTTCCTTCTCTCTATGTGCTTCTCCCCATTGTTTTTTTTTACGTTGAGCCAAAACTGAGGTTTTCTTCCCCCTCTCCTCATTGTCCACACAATCTCTCCCTTCTTCCATGCCCTATGTCCCAGTTTCTTTGTTGTTTTTTCCCAAGCCAGCATGGGCTTTTTCCTTTGTTTGCAGTTCATAAATTCACAACAACCATCTTTGCAACACACCATTCCTAGGAATTGAAATCTCAATAACCAACCTTCAATGGTTGTCCAATATATCCAGTTTTCTTCCTTCAGCAAATAAGCTGAATTTCCCAAGAAATTGACCTCCCTCAGTCCCTTTTGGAATTTTTGTCCCTTAATCAACCTTTTTTAACTTGGAATGTACTTAAAATAATGTATTTACATGGAAAAATGAAGTAGTGAGCACGCTGGGTTGTTACATGGGTCTTCCTTCTTGCATTAAAACAACACCAATTCAATTTCCTGAGGCATCACATTCCACCGTAAAGGTTTTTGTGAATTCTATAGTAGCTAAAATGAAATCTTGGCATGTTGCCTCTTTAACATGTTCAAAGGACTTAGTTGCTTCTGGAGTAAAAAAAATGCATCTCTCTTCGGTAATGTTATGAGAGGTGTTGTTATTTTCCCATAATTCTTAACAAACTTATGATAATACCTTGTCAACCCGAGAAATCCTTCAAGATGCTTTAGGGTTGTGGGGATTTTCCATTCCTTGATGGATTTAATTTTTTTAGGATCTACCTTAACACCCTCATGAGATACAATATGACACAAATATTCCACCTCCTGTACCCCAAAGAAACATTTGGAGGTTTTTGCATACAATTGTTTCTCCTCTAATAGTTTTAACACCCTATCAACATGTTGAACATGATCATTCCAAGAGTTTCTATAGATTAGTATATCATAAAAAATACTAACACAAATTTTCTAAGGAATGTTTTGAAAATGGAATTCATCAAACTTTTGAAATGTGGAAGTTGCATTAGTAAGGCCAAAAGGCATGACCAAAAATCCATAATGACCTTCATGAGTTCTAAATGTTGTTTTCAGATTGCCTTCAGTCTTCATTCTAATTTGATGATATCCTGAATGAAGATCCAACTTGATGAAGTAAATTTCTCCATGTAATTCATCCAGTAATTCACTGATGATATGAATGGGAAACATGGAAAATTTTAAGAAACCCCCCAAATTTATATGTATAACAAATGGGTGAATCCCCATGGTATATAGAAAAATGTATAGGCTAGTTTTTCAATAATATAATATACATATATAATTTTTTGGCGAATCTTTCATTAAATTATAAAATTTTGTTAAATCTTGGCTAATTTTTCACTAGGTTATAAGTTATTGCAAATTCTTGGCTAATCTTCTAAAAAATTAGAAAATATTGTAAAATATTGGTGATTCCTTGATAATGTATAGAAACATATATAATAATAAGAAAATTATTTAGTTAAACTATAATATACTAATTTTCCATATTTGGGAAAAGAAAAATCATGGGTAATGTTTCTCTAGGTTCTTATTATACACTATTGCAAATCTTTTTGTATGCTTTTATCATGTTTTACCACAAAGGTATTATTACATCCCAATGGAAACTACTTGGAGAGGCACCCTACCACAAAGGCCTTATTACATTCCAAAGGGAAACTAGTTGGAGAGGCATTCTCAAAGGTGTGTCATGTTGAACTAAAGAAATTTAAATCTAAATTAAGTATGAGAAGACGAAAATCTAAATCTAAATACATTTAGTAAAAAAATTATTACAACCAAATATATTTATTAATTTAAATATATTAACTAACCAATTAACATAACCATTAGAATCAACAAGTTTTCATAATATAAAACGGTGTTTATTAGTCGAGAGTTGGACTTATGTATATATATAAAGAAAATGAATGTTTCAAGATTTGAATATGAGCATATGCATTAAGAAAAATAAATTAAGTATGGGAAGATACAAATCTAAATCTATATATATTTAGTAAAAAATATATTAGTAACCAATTAACCATTTATTACTAACCAAATATATTTACTAATCTAAATATATTTACTAACTAATTGACATAACTGTTAGCATCAACAAGTTTTCTTAATATAAAATTGTGTTTATTAGTCGAGATTGACTCTTTATTTTCTATATATATATTATATATATATATATATATATATATATATATTTATATATATATATGTATCAAATGAATTGTTTTCAAGATTTGAATATGAGCGTATGTAGTAAGAAAAAATATTAAGTTTTAGAATATATAAATCTAACTCTAAATATAATTAGTAAAAAAAATATTACTAACCAAATATATTTACTAATCTAAATATATGTACTAACCTTAGTAACATAATTATTAACATCGAAAAATTTTCATTATATAAAATTGTGTTTATTAGTCGAGAGTTGGACTTATATATATATATATCTGTGTGTGTATGTGTGTGTGTTTCAAGATTTGAATCTGAGCATATGCAACAAGAAAGTATGAGAAGATACAAATTTAAATCTAAATATATTTAATAAAAAAATTATTACTAACCAATTAACCATTTATTACTTTGATGAAATTTTTTCTCCTTTTGTAAAACTGACTTCAATCATAACTTCATAACTATTTTAATTCTAGTGGTAGCAAAAGATTTGCATCTTGATCAGTTAATGAAAAGACATTCTTTCTCCATGGGGATTTGGAGGAAGAAATATATATGCAATAGTTTCAAGATTTGAATATGAGCATATGCAACAAGAAAGTATGAGAAGATACAAATTTAAATCTAAATATATTTAATAAAAAAATTATTACTAACCAATTAACCATTTATTACTTTGATGAAATTTTTTCTCCTTTTGTAAAACTGACTTCAATCATAACTTCATAACTATTTTAATTCTAGTGGTAGCAAAAGATTTGCATCTTGATCAGTTAATGAAAAGACATTCTTTCTCCATGGGGATTTGGAGGAAGAAATATATATGCAATAGCCACAAGGGTATGAGGTCAAAGGGAAGGAGAAATTAGTGTGTAGGTTGAAGAAGAGCTTGTATGGCCTAAAATAGACTCCAAAGCAATGGTATCTAAAATTTTACAAGTTTATGTTTGAACAAGTTTATACTAGATGTCATTCTCATCACTTTGTTTATCTTAAGAAACAAAATAATGGAATGTATATTATATTTCTATTGTATGTAGATGGAATGCTTGTTGTAGGGTCTAACATGCAGGAAATAAATGTGCTTAAAGCAAAATTGGCAAATTAATTTGCAATGAAGGATTTGGGTGTTGCAAAACAAATCCTTGGTATGAGAATGACTAGAGACAAGAAAAATCACAAATTAACATTGTCTTAGAGTGAGTACATAGAAAAGGTGTTGGAAAGATTTAATATTCATAATGCAAAAGCAGTTATTACACCTTTGGCTAGCCATTTCAAACTAAGTAAGGAGGTGTGTACTGAGACCCACGAAGGGATGGATTGTATGTGTAAGCTCCATACGCATTAGTAGTTGGAAGCTTAATGTATGCAATGGTTTGGACAAGGCTTGATATTGCATATGCAATGGGAGTTGTAAGAAGGTATATGAAAAATCCAGGAAAAAAACTTTGGATGGAAGTGAAGTGGATTCTCAAATATTTGAGAGGTACCACAAATCAAGCATTCTGATTTGGTGGTTCAAACATTTCTCTACAAGGATATGTTGATGAAGATATGACATGTGATAGAGATAACAAGAGGAGCACCACGACGTATGTGTTTACTATAGGTGGAATGGTTTTCATTTGGGTTTCAAAATTTCAAAACATCTTTTCACTTTCAACCACGGAAGCAGAGTATGTTGCTGCTATAGAGGCTAGTAAAGAAATGATTTGGTTACAAAGGTTTATGGATGAGTTGGGTAAGAAGCAGGAGATGGGAAGGTTATATAGTGACAACCAAAGTTTCATTAATGTTGCAAAGAACTCAATATTTCATTCCAAGACTAAATATATACAACTCAAGTACCATTTCATACGGTCAGTGTTAGAACATGGACAATTGAAGTTGGAAAAGATACACAATAGCCATAATCCTGCAGACATGTTAACAAAAGTTATAACGAGGGATAAATTGAAATCATGTTCAGTTTCAATTAGTCTTCAAGTATGATGATGAAGATGAGAAACAACGAGGTTCATGGTGGAAGCATTTTCCAAAAAATGAAGCAGCGATGGAGTTGCTATAATCAGTCTCCAAGTGGGAGATTGTTGGGTGTGGAGCCTGATTATCTTCTTGATTCAGAGGTATTAGCCACATTGGACCCCAGTTCCTCAATGGGGTGACAACTTTGCCTTTATGATAGTCGCCAGAGGGTCTGGGGGTGGGGTGGGAGCGGAGGTAGTGGCGATGGCTACTTTTAAAGAGCACACCCTGACAGGAGTTTGGAGGTAGCGTCCCCGAAGCTAAAAATAGATGAAAATTTTCCTTGTAAAATATTGTAATTTCGTTGGTAATTTGGGTCGTTCATTAGGCGAATGATCTAATGGTAGAATTTAAGTTAATTTAGGGGTATTTTTCCCTAGAAGTAAACCCTCATTTTATGTGAAAGAATTGTATTGCAGTTGTGGATGATTATCCTGAACAAGAGAGAGAGAGAGAGAGGAAGTTGTGTGAGAGCGAAGAGGAAATTAGAGGGGATCTGTTGTAGGTTGTATCTCTTCATTTTGCTAGATAATATAGAAGGAAGGATTAGTAGTTTCTCTGTGGACATAGCCCAAATTGGGTGAACCATGTATATATGTCTCTCTCTTGTTTTATGTGTTTTTGTATTCATGTTTTTGTAATTTTTTATCTGTTCCATTTCTCTATAATATATAATTTTCTAACACCTATATTAGTGTTATTCTGACACTACAAAGATAAGTCTTCATTTCCCTTCTCTGATTTCATTATACAATTTACACTTAAGGAATTAAACTTCATTAATATCAACTAACAAAGGATTGTAACATTCCATCACATATAACCATATGCCAATCACATACATAAGTTGTCTATAACAAGCATGTAACTAGTTTAGAATCATAACTGTCAACCATGAGATCATATAGGGTTACACATAAGAGCTTATTTTTAATTAATACACTTGATGGGTGACTGAATTTGGGACTTCAACCCTCCACCCAACCATAGACAATTATATCCAAGGTACTTGTAACTGTTTCCCCCAAGCCAGATCCCAAGGACTGAGGTGGTCTTGCTCAAGGGAATAATCAACATCTTTCAATTGAAACAGGGACTCTTGATGTCCTCATACCTCCACCCACCAGCTACTTGATAGTAATTTGTAGTCAGGAAATCTAGAGGCATGTTGGATCCACCTTTCATCTAATAAATGATGATCAACAATAAATAGGGAATTCAGAGGTCTGTTGCATCCACCTTTCAACTAATCAATAACAATAGACCAAGTTTAGGGATTCCTTAGACTTGCAACCTCCACTCTCTCTAGCCATCCAAAAACATAACACATACTCTAGGGAGTCCAGAGTTCTCACCTTCACCCTTGCAACATGCAACATAGTGGTTACACCCAATTAAGGTTATCTAGAACCCACTGTTAAATGACAAGAAATGGAGACCTCCAGAGTTTCCTTTACCAAGAATACAAGGGCTAAACCTCTACACCAAGATTTCAAGGGAATCCAGAGAACACCATCTCCACCCTCCAGCCCCCTAAGGTGTCTGAAGATTTACCCTCACCTAAAGGAGAAGTCCTCTAGTGCTCCTATTGCTTCACCGAAGGATGATGGCACCTTGAGAGTAAAGGAAAAACTTAGACTCCTCCCAACAATTGAACTTGTTGTTGTTTACCAGGAATAACAACACTTTAATTCTCTACTATTTCTTTCAATTGAACTCTCTCTACTATTTTCTCCCTTTGCGCACATCGCACTTTGCACTACTCCTTTTTTTGCTTCTCTCGAGTCCCTCTATCTATTGTCCATAGGATCTCAAGATCTCCCTCTATCTGCTTGTCCATGGGATATTTCCCATCTTTTCTCCCCTGGCGCGGTTTGCTTGTGCTGAGAGTTTTTCTTTTCCTTCTCTCTATGCACTTCTCCCCCTTGTTTTTTTTCGTTGAGCCAAAACTGAGGTTTTGCTTCCCCCTCTCCTCATTCTCTATACAATCTCTCCCTTCTTCCATGCCCTGCATCCCAGTTTCTTTGTTGTTTTTTCCCAATCCAGCATGGGCTTTGTCTTTTGCTTGCAGTTCATAAATTCACGATAACCATCTTTGCAACACACCATTCCTAAGCATTTAAATCTCAATAACCAACCTTTAATGGTTGTCCAATCTATCTAGTTTTCTTCCTTCAGCAAATAAGTTGAATTTCCCAAGAAATTGACCTCCCTTAGTCCGTTTTAGAATTTGTATCTCGTAATCAACCATTTTTAACTTTAAGTGTACTTACAATAATGTATTTACATGGAAATATGCAATCGTCAACATTTTCGGTTGTTACATGGGTCTTCCTTCTTGCATTAAAACAAAACCAATTCAATTTCTTGAGGCATCACATTCCACCATAAAGGTTTTTGTGAAGTCTACAGTAGCTAAAACCAAAGCTTGGCACATTGCCTCTTTAAGATGTTCAAAGGACTTAGTTGCTTCTAGAGTAAAAAAAATGCATCTCTCTTCAATAATGTTATTAGAGGTGTTGTTATTTTCCCATAATTCTGAACAAACTTACGATAATACCTTGTCAACCTGAGAAGTCCTTGAAGATGATTTAGAGTTATGGGGATTTTCCATTTCTTGATGGCTTTAATTTTGTTAGGATCTACCTTAACACCCTCATGAGATACAATATGAGCCAAATATTCCACCTCCTGTACCCCAAAGAAACATTTGGAGGTTTTTGCATATTATTTTTTCTCCTCCAATAGTTTGAACACCCTATAAACATGTTGAACATGATCCTTCCAAGAGTTGCTATAGATTAGTATATCATAAAAAAAGTACTAACACAAATTTTCTAAGGAAGGTTTTGAAAATGGAATTCATCAAACTTTTGAAATGTGGAAGGTGCGTTAGTAAGGCCAAAAGGCATGACCAAAAATTCATAATGACCTTCATGAGTTCTTAATTTCGTTTTCAGAATGTCTTCAGTCTTCATTCTAATTTGATGATATCCTGAATGAAGATCCAACTTGGTGAAGTAAATTTCTCCATGTAATTCATCTAGTAATTCACCAATGATATGAATGGGAAACATGGAAAATTTTAAGAAACCTCCCAAATTTATATGTATAACAAATGGGTGAATCCCTATGGTATATAGAAAAATGTATAAGCTATTTTTTCAATAATATAATATACATATATAAGCTTTTGGCGAATCTTTCATTAAATTATAAAATTAATTTAAATCTTGACGTTTTTCACTAGGTTACAAAGTACTACAAATGCTTAGCTAATCTTCTAAAAAATTAGAAAATATTGTAAAATATTGGTGATTCCTTGATAATGTATAGAAACACATATAATAATAAGAAAATTATATAGTTAAACTATAATATACTAATTTTCCATGTTTGGGAAAAGAAAAATAATGGGTAATGTTTCACTAGGTTCTTATTATACACTATTGCAAATCTTTTTGTATGTTTTTATCATGTTTTACCACGAAGGTATTATTACATCCCAACGGAAACTAGTTGGAGAAGCACCCTACCATAAAGTCCTTATTACATTCCAAAGGGAAACTAGTTGGAGAGGCATCCCCAAAGGTGTGTCATGTTGAACTAAAGAAATTTAAATCTAAATTAAGTATGAGAAGACGAAAATCTAAATCTAAATATATTTAGTAAAAAAATTGTTACTAACCAGATATATTTATTAATTTAAATATATTAACTAGCCAAATAACATAACCGTTAGAATCAACAAGTTTTCATAATATAAAATTGTGTTTATTAGTGGAGAGTTGAACTTATGTATATATATAAAGCAAATGAATGTTTCAAGATTTGAATATGAGCATATGCATTAAGAAAAATAAATTAAGTATGGGAAGATACAAATCTAAATCTATATATATTTAGTAAAAAATATATCAGTAACCAATTAACCATTTATTACTAACCAAATATATTTACTAACTAACTGACATAACTATTAGCATCTACAAGTTTTCATAATATAAAATTATGTTTATTAGTTGAGAGTTGGACTTATGTATATATAGAAAACAAATGAATGTTTCAAGATTTGAATATGAGAGTATGTAGTATAAAAATATTACTAACCAGATATTTTTACTAATCTAAATATATGTACTAACCTTAGTAACATAATTATTAACATCGAAAAATTTTCATTATATAAAATTGTGTTTATTAGTCGAGAGTTGGACTTATATATATATATAT